>CAUYLG010045644.1:0-19902 GCA_963573385.1 Cacajao melanocephalus | reverse complement strand
CCTGGGCAATAGAACAAGAATCCCGTTCTCTCTCCCTCTTTCTCTTCCTCTTTCTCTCTCTCGTACATTCTTTTTTTTCTTTCTTTCACTCTCACTTTCTTTCCTCTCTTTTTCTTTCTTTCAAAAAATAAAAAAAAAAATTAAAAAAAAAAGACAGAGATTCCAACTCTCCTAACATCTGCTGAGAGTGTTATTCAGACAAAGGCTAAATATCTCATAAACTTACTTCTTCATTTTTTTACTGTAATCACTTCTGTAAGGAGAAGAAAACTAAAAGAGAAACTGCTAATCAGAGCAAAATCAACAAGAAAGACTCATGATGAAATTTAGGAGAAATTGATCATGTCATCCTAAAGCACAAAAATGCACAGAAAGAAAACCAGAGAAGAAAAATGGAACATAGACCCAGCCTACAGAAATGCAAATTCAAAAACTTTATCATTAAAATATATATTGATCCCGGAGGGGAACATCACACACCAGGGCCTAGGGGGTCGGGGGCTAGGGGAGGGATAGCAGAGGGTGGGGGATTGGGGAGGGATAGCATTAGGAGAAATACCTAATGTAGATGATGGGGTGATGGATGCAGCAAACCACCACCATGGCACGTGTATACCTATGGAACAAACCTGCATGATCTGTACATGTACCCCAGAACTTAAAGTATTAAAAAAAATATATTGATCCTATGGCTAGAAATCAAAAGCTGAAACTCAGGCAATAAGAAAGAGGGTGGAAGGCATTGCAGAAATCAAGAAGACTCTCGTTGGGTTCCGATTTTTAAAAGTCATCTAAAAAGATGCGAGAAGAGCACATACCAAGGACATACTCACAAAACAGTACGAGCCCAGCCATTAAGGAGGTTAAAACTCAAAACAAACTGAGGCTTACGGGAACTACTCCAAAAGATCACAACCAAAAGTTAGAAGTAGTAGCAGCTACTGCCACTGCTCCTACCTTCCAAACAAGAACTTGAAAAATTAGAAGACAGCCCCATGACTTCAAGAAGGCAACATAAAGTTAGCAGACGGCAGAGAGAACACAGAGGTACCTGACATCTATTCTGTTTCTGTCCTCTTTCAGCATGTTTCTAACCTCTTTGAACAAGGAGAAT
Organism: Cacajao melanocephalus; assembly: GCA_963573385.1. Classification (NCBI taxonomy): domain Eukaryota; kingdom Metazoa; phylum Chordata; class Mammalia; order Primates; family Pitheciidae; genus Cacajao; species Cacajao melanocephalus. The sequence goes on along the minus strand of CAUYLG010045644.1, from coordinate 18,788 downwards.
TGTCTTCAAACTAGAAGAGGTAGAATAAATATTCTAAAGGAAAAGCTGCCACCCAAGACAAGAAAGAACATAGAGGACCACAAACTTTAAAACAGTACATAACATTGATAATGCCCAGACTACAGGAAGTCTATTTTGTATAGAAAAAAATGAAATAAAACATGGCTTGTGATTCAGAGGACCACATTTTAAGAGGAACATTACCAAATTACAGGATAGCTAGAGGTAAATTAACAGAATATTAGGAAGTCCAAAAAGGCCGGGCATGGTAGTTCATGCCTCTAATCGCAGTATTTTGGGAGGCCGAGATGGGTGGATCACCTGAGGTCAAGAGTTTGAGACCAGCCTGGCCAATGTAGTGGAACCCCATCTCTACTAAAAATATAAAATTACACAAGTGTGGTGGTGCATGCCTGTAATTCCAGCTACTTGGGAGGCTGAGGCAGGAAAATCACTTGAACCCAGGAGGTGGAGGTTGCAGTGAGCTGAGACCGCACCTTTGCACTCCAGCCTGGGCAACAAGAGTGAAATTCCATCTCAAAAAAAAGAGAGAGAGGTCCAGAAGTCACAGCTTAAGAGACATGCTTAAAGAAATTCTGAACTTGGGCCTTTGAGAAAGCTTTGGAGGACATGATAGCTGTCCTCAAAGATTTGAGGAGGTGTTAGGTAGAAGAAGGTGTAAGTAGACTTGTTCTGTTTTTTCAAAGGGAAGAATCCTCTTTTCCAGCTGGAACAATGGAACGTGTCGCAGAGAAGAAAAAGAAGGTTCCTGCTGTGCAAGAAACCCTTAAGAAAAAGCAAAGGAATTTTGCAGAGCCGAAGATCAAGCACCTGAGAAAGAAGTTTGCCCAAAAGATGCTTCTAAAGACAAGGAGGAAGCTTATCTATGAAAAAGCTAAACACAGTCACAAGGAATACAGGCAGATGGACAGAACTGAGACGGGAATGGCTAGGATGGCAAGAAAAGCTGACAACTTCTATATTCTTACTGAACGCAAACTGGCATTTTCCCTAAGGATCAGAGGTATCAATGGTGTGAGCCCAAAGGTCTGAAAGGTGTTGGAGCTTCTTTCCCTTTGCCAGATCTTCAAGGGAACCTTTGTTAAGCTCAAGAAGGCTTGAATTAACATAGTGAGGATTGGAGAACCATACATTGCATGAGTGTACCCAAACCTAATGTAAGTAAATGAACTAATCCATAAATGTTGTTATAGCAAAATCAGTAAGAAGCAAATTGCCATTACAGATAACACTTTGCTCAATCTCTTGGTAAATATGACATCGTGTGCATGGAGGATCTGATTCATGAGATATATACTGTTGGAAAAGGCTTCAAAGAAGCCAATAACTTCCTGTGACAACTTCCTATGACCCTTCAAATTATTCTCTTTACAAGGTGGAATGAACAAAAAGCCCTTCTATTTTGAAGAAGGTAGAGATGCTGGCAGTGGGGAAGAGAAGAGCTACAGGCTTATTAGAAGGATGAACTAAGTAATCTGGTCAGTTAATAAACAGCAATGCCTTCAAATAGAAAAAAAAAACAAAGAAAAGAACTATTAGTAGAATAGGGAGGTGGAAATTATCTCTTTGTAACTAGAAACCATGGACTAAGGGGAAGAATCTAGCAAAGTGTCTTTTGAAATAATGAGTTTCTTGTCACTCAAGAAATTCAAGTAGAGGTGACCATAGTGTTTTGATTTAAAGGCTAATCCTATTGGAAGAGAAGTCAGTCTGGAATAAAGTAAACTCAGATGGAATATATTAAGCATCTAGTATATGCCAGGCTCTGTGCTAAGGAACTTAGCATACAAGGTTGAATCCAATGAATGGGAGCAAAAGTCACCACAGAGAAAAAGAAATGTGTATTACACATGTAACATATAATACAGAGATAACTCTTTAAATGATAAAAAGATAAAGTAACAGAGGAGATATTTTTAGTAACAGCTTTTTTTTTGGACGGAGTTTTACTCTGTCAACCAGGCTGGAGTATAGTGGCGGAATCTCCACTCACTGCAACTTCTGCTTCTCGGGTTCAAGTGATTCTCCTGCCTCAGCCTCCCGAGCAGCTGGGACTACAGGCGAGCGCCACCATGCCAAGCTAACTTTTGTATTTTTAGTAGAGAAAGGGTTTCACCATATTGGCCAGGCTGGTCTCGAACTTCTGACATCATGATCCACCCGCCTCGGCCTCCCAAAGTGCTGGGTTTACAGGCATGAGCCACTGCACCCAGCCTAGTAATGACTTTTTAATGTTGTTGTCTTTTTTTTTTTTTTTTGGTAGAGACAGAGTCTCCCCTACGTTGCTCAGGCTGGTCTTGAACACCTGTCTTCAAATGATCCTCCTGTCTCAGCCTCCTAAAGTGCTGGGCTTATAGGCATGACCCATCACACCTAGCCTAATAAAGACTTTGAATAGTTGTAACCAGTTTGGAAAATTACTGAGGCATCTATAAGACACAATAATATTACCCCTATTATAGTAAACCAATACATCATGATATCTAAATCAAGAGCCATCTCTTTACCTTTAATCTGTTTTTGGTACTTCTGCAGTTCAGGAGCCAAGAACCCACTGAAAGGTCCAAGACATCCCACTGCATTAACAACAGCATCCTCATCATCTGGGTCATTCTCTTCATCACTGTCTCTGACCTTACTATGGCGTCTTGGAAAACATAAAAGATAAAAAAGAAATACACAAAGAAAACCAGGGTATTTTAAAACATCATAAAGTTACATGGTTTAAATACCATAAATATAATTAACATAGAATTATATATAATTAACACAGTGAAACCCCATCTCTACTAAAAATATACAAAAATTAGCTGGGCGTGGTGGTGCGCACCTGTAATTCCAGCTACTAAGGAGGCTGAGGCTGGAGAATTGCTTGAACCCAGGAGGCAGAGGCTGCAGTGAGCTGAGATCGCACCACTGCATTCCAGCCTGGGCAACGACAGAGCAAGACTCCATCTCAAAAGAAACAAAATTATATATAATTACATGATTTACAAGAAGTTTCCCTCCCATCTCTGTCCAACTTCTGCCCGTTGAAACTAGTAACCATGGTCACTTGTGGGAATCTCCCACCTAATTCCCACAGGTGACCATTGTTACTGGTTCTTATGTATTCTTCAGTTGCTCTGTGCACAGACAAGCAAATATGACTACATGCTTTTATTTTTCTCTTCTTTTCACATAACTATTAGCATACTATAATATGCTCTTCTGCATCTTGCCTTTATTCATATAAGAATTCTTTATGGATTGGGCACAGTGGCTCACACCTATAATCTCAGCACTTTGGGAGGCCAAGGCAGGAGGATTGCTTGAGCCCAAGAGTTCAAGACCAGCCTGGGTAACATAGCGAGACTCTGCCTCTACAAGAAATTTAAAAATTATCCAGGCATGGTGGTGCGTGGCAGTGGTCCCAGTTGCTTAGGAGACTGAGATGGGAAAATCACTTGAACCTGGAAGGTTAAGGTTGCAGTATGCCATGATTGTACCACTGCAATCTAGCCTGGGTGACAAAGCAAGGTTTAGAAAAAACAAAGAAAGAAAATAAACCTTTCCATATTCATACACAGAGCTTCCTCTTATTACAGCTGTACTGGTTGTACACAGCCCATAGTGTGAAACCAAGCTGCTAACGGTGTACACTTGAGCGGTTTTCAATATTATACTATTATAAACTCCTGGGCTCAAGCAATCCTCCTGCCTTAGCCTCTGGAGTAGCTAGGACTATAGGTTGCAATACTACACCCAGCTAATTTTTGTATTTTTTGTAGAGACAGGGTCTTGCTATGTTGCCCAGGCTGGTTTTGAATTCCTGGCCTCAAGTGATCCTCCTGCTTCAGCTTCTCAAAGTGCTAGCATTACAGGCATGAGCCACCACATCCAGCTTGGATGGCCATTTTCTTATCGATTTCTAGGAGTTTTATATATTAGCAATATCAGTCCCTATTTTGTATGGTAAGTTAAAAGTAGCCTTCCGCAGATATTTTTGAGTCTACTTATAGAGGTTTGGTTTGGTTTGGTTTGGTTTGGGCCTTCCAGAAAATTATATTTAAAGTACTTAAATTTTTTTCCTTTTTTTAAATTTTGAGTCAGTTATTAACGCCTTCCCAATTCCAAAGAACTAAAGGAATTCTTCCACATTTTCTTATGCTAATTTTATTATTTCATTGTTTCTTCATCCATACAAAATTTATCCTGGCATATAGTATGAGGTTTGACTCTCAGTTTTTTTTCAAATTAGTTCTCATTAGCCCATCACCATTTACTGAATAGTATAACTTTCCACCATAGATTCAATATGCCTATTTTTCATACGATAAACTCTTGTATATAGAGTTGTCAATTTCTGGTCTTCACAGTTTTTAAATTAGCTCATCTGTGTATTTGTATACAGCTTCCACACTATTTTAACTATTGAGATTTTTAATACTTGATATCATTAGATAAGTTGTGAGGTTGCTAAAGATCTCTTCAGTTTATGTTCTAAATTCCTCTGGAAAGTACACTTTTAAAAATCTCTCTTGAGTTTAAGTCAAAACCATTTGGAAAGAGACATTCAGATTCTAAGTTTCAAATTAACAGATTTCTGGGGCTTCATAAATATTAATTTACAATAACAAATTAAGATATTAAGTCTTCCATCATGAAAACAACAAGGAATTAAAAAACCTTACCCAGAAACTGAGGTGGGTTTAACTGTGGCTGGGAACGGTGTAATGTTGTAGGTATATTTTTCCCTCAACTCTGCCAATTGTGGGAAAGGGAACGGAGCCATGGAATAAACAGTCTGAAAAACAAAAGCAAAAATGCCAAGTCTGAAACAGTAGCCTTCACCAACTCTTATCAATCCTGGAAAGACATTAACGTTTTATGAAGTCGAGTGTGAAGAGGGAGATACTGCTTATACAGCAGGTGGAGAGATTCCACTTCAACATCCGCTTTCAAGACAGACAAAAGAAGATGATTAAACCCAACCCTGTGAAATGTCAAATCAACTCAGCTGCAGCTGGGCATTCCAACTGGTAAACAAGGGTGGGCAATCACGGGCAGTCTGATTTCCTCCTGTTATTCAATAAATGGATTGATGCAAAAATCCACAGCTTCCTATCTCTTCTGAATCAATGAACTCACAAATCTTCTTCCTATGTAGTGCTTACTTTTCACAGCTCTGATGATTTTTAAACATTTAATGTCAGGTCAGCCTTCTGGATAAAATTAAGTCTAGTGGATAATCTTGTGATCGACTACAAGTTTTCTCCAAAGATACCACCTTTTAAAATGTGTGTGGATGAGTTCTAGGTGAAAATTGTTAGGTGTTATTTTCAAAGGAAAAAAAAAGACAAGAAAAAAGTGACAGGGTGTAAAGCCTAGGCTGTTAAAAATCTATAAATAAAAATGGGGAAAAACACCTGTGCTTCCACCAGAATTTCAAAATTATGTATCATTCTATCAGAAATAGAAAAGTAATTTTGTTTGTTTTGTTTTTATTAAAATTTAATAGCTCCAAACATGTTTCTTCAATCCTGGTTCTTATTCACCAGAAAATACATATTAATCACATGCTTATTTCTCCCAGGAAGCCAAAGAAATATCCTGATAATGCTTTCCTAGGAAAATGTTTTAAAATATTATTTTTTATTTCGGCAGGACTGCTTTTATGAAGGCTTAGAAGATGCCTAATTGGGCATGTAGCAAAACGAAGGCTATGAAAGGAGTTTGATTGTAATGCTCTTTCATTGTATAGCTCAGTGCCACCATCATGACAGTCCCCTGCAATTTTTATTCTAAGAACCTGTACATCTAACTGTCCCCAGATGTCATGGTATCCCTTTATACTTTACTGTACCAGCCCAAGATTTCAAACAAGTAAGTGTTGTCTAAAATTCCTTCTCTTCAATTCTCCATGCTTATTGTGCAATGCCACACAGCTGATAGAGACTGCAAACATAATCTCTAAGCTGTCTTATCACAGACACTACAGACTTGATTATACCCAAAAGGCTGAGAAGGAGTACAGGTTTACTAACAATAAACTGCCCCAAGGAAAGAAGCAGAAGGCATCTTGTGGTTCTCACTAGCCTGGAGTATGAAATTAAACCAGTTCCCCACCTCTTCTGGGCTTCCTTTTCCTCATTCAAAAAATCAAGTGTGTGAAACTCAGGATTGTGGTTACCTCTGAAGAGGAGATGGGGATAAGATCAGGGAGATGCATATGAGTGTGTTTTCCCATGGTTGTTAATTTTTATTTCTTAAGTTGGGTGGGGGGTATGTAAATTTCACTGTATTATTATTAATACATCCTGTATGCCCAAAATACTTCATATAATTTTATTAATAATGTAGTCAGAAGCACTCTCACATTCTTTGATCTCACAAAGTTATCCAACAGTTACCTCGCTGCCACTGCAGAATTCTTCCCCTCCTGCTTTTATTGTCAGGTCTTAGCTCCACATACCCTTTTGAGGGAATGCAAGAGATGTGAAATCCTCTCCTCAGCAGCCAGTCGGAAGCACAGCACCTTCTCTAGGGGGCTGGATAGGAACTGCATCAGCCTAACTATCTGACCATCACACACCAAATGTGATCCCACAGTTGGGCCAAGAATCAACTCTCGTTCATGTGATTTTTTTTCTCAACAGCTTAGAAATGTGTTCAGACATTTAAGAAACCCATGTACTTTGGATTCAACTTTAAAAGATGAGATATTTGATGCTAAGAATTTCAAAATTCCTTACAGGTGAAATAAGATGTCTTATTAAAGACAATAAGTAGGATAATGAGCTAAAGATTCACCTGTGTTTCATTTTGCCAGTTTTGTAACAAGGTTTCTGTAAACTCCCTCATCCAGACTTGTGAAGGAAGTTCATAAGAGAGGAACATGGAAGTACATCCTCTCTCTACTTCACCCTGCCCTGTCCCAGGACTGAGGGTCTAGGCTCTGAGCAAGATCCCTCAGGGGCCACTGAGCTAAAAACGCCTGACCAAAAAGAAAACTAGCTCCATTGAGCTTTCATCCTCTACTTTAAGTCTTCCTCTGTCATTGACTTTTAGTTAGTCCATCAAAGAAGAAATCAGTATTCCTGAAACAAAGTTGTTTATAGTAGTTCTTCCCAAATATTCACTCACTTATTTGAAGGCCTCATGTCTGAAGGCATGTTTATTTCAGGAACATAAGCGTCTCTGGCACACCGACATAGCACTCAGGGTGCCCGAAACCTTTAGGCTTCCACCTTGGTAAGTCAGAGATTTATAACAGATTACAAGAAAGATATCTGACTAATCATCGTAGAGCCAAAATATGGTACAGTAATAGAATCACAGGGTTAAAAAAGAATCCAAACATGTTCCACCTCCCTCCCAAGCAGGAGTCCCTTCTAGAGCATCCCTAACAGATGGCCACAAAGACACAGCTTAAGCACTTTCAGTTATGGGCACCCAGTATTTTGCAGGACAGACGGTTTCAATTTAATTAATCAAACATGATCCTTGTATTGAACAAGCATTTACTCCCTTGTAATTTCCACCCCATCATTGACGGAAAAAAGTGAACAGAGTGGGTGCAAAGGAAAGTTCTGCCTCTCAGTACGTAAGATCTCCCGCCAGACAACAGGAAATCAGTCACAAACGCTTTGGGTTAGGTTTCTCAACCACTTACAAACCCTAATAATAGCATCTAACTAACTTTTCTCTACACTGCCCTCAAGGCATTTACAAGAGGCAATGTCAAAAGTCCTACTGATATCCAGGTACATTATTTAATCAGCATTCTCCCAATTTTTTTAACACTATCAATAAAAAAAATTAAACAAACATGAAAACGACCATGGTTAGTAACAAAACAGTGATCTACAAGGGAGAAAACCCAGCATATTATTTTCAGTATGGCACTTAGAACTGAAAGAAAAGGGAAAGACTTGAAAGGAGAGAATGCTTTCATCTCTTCAGCTCAAAAATAAACACCTTACATTCAGCCCACATTTTTCATCTGGTGCTATTTCAGGTTTGCTGACAGTACTAAATGTTTTTCTTTAAAGAATGAATGTAGAAAAGAGTGGCTTGAAATGACATTCACCATTTCTCTCCTGAACATTCTATGATGTCAAGGAAAATTAACAAGTCTATTTACTATCTGAACTACCAACATATACTTAAATAGACATTTATATTTAGGCACTGCTGAAAACACATTATATTTTGTAATTACTGATATGCTTTACAAGAAACAGGAAAACATGAGTTGCACAAAATTAGGCTTAGTTCATCTTCACACAGATGTTTTCCTCGACAGGAGAGATGCTACTAAAATGAAATCCCATCAATCAATCCACAGCCCACAATTCTCCCTCTAGGATTCTTCTGCTTTCAGCAGCATCAAGAAGTGGTTCCTTCTCCTGATACCTAAGATTGGAAATTCCTAGAGAACAAAGATGGCATCCAACACATCTCATTCCTTCTGGCAATGTTTAAACTGTAAGTGAGAGGAGATGTTGCCTTATTCTTCTAGAGAGGATTTCGGCTTTTAGAAAGACATCTTTTGAATAGGTGGAAGCAGTGTGTTGGATGGGAGGAAAAGCATTTGGCTAGAAGTCGGGGACCCAAGTGCAGTCTTGGGTCTTCCACTAGACAACATGAGAAACCAGCAACTTGCTCACGCTCCAGCTCATGGTTTCCTCTCTCTAAATTGACAGAATTAGCTTAGTTGATCTTTAAGTTTCTTTTAAGCCAGTGTTTCTCTAAGTGTTGTCTGAAAGCCACCTGTATCAGAACCACCCATGGGCCAAATATCTGCATTTTCATACACTCCTGGGATGTTTCTTATACAGTCCAGTTTGAAAATCACAACTTTGGCTGGATGCAGTGGCTCACACCTGTAATCCCAGCACTGGGAGGCTGAGGAGGGCAGATCACAAGGTCAGGAGTTCGAGACCAGCCTGGACAACATAGTGAAACCCTGTCTCTACTAAAAATACAAAAAATTAGCCAGGCGTGGTGGCGGGCACCTGTAATCCTAGGTACTTGGGAGGCTGAGGCAGGAGATCGCTTGAACCAGGGAGGTGGAGGTTGCAGCAAGCCAAGATCAAGCCACTGCACTCCAGCCTGGGTGACAGTTCGAGACTCCATCTCAAAAAAAGAAAAAAAAGAAAACCACAACCTCAAGATCTAACATTCATGATTCTGTGTATTCACTGAGTAACCAGTTGTGTTCTTCGCACTAGGCTAGATGTTCCTGAAGCCCCTAACATTAAGGAACTTGCTACTTAAAGGAAAAAAAATTAATGTACTTGAAAAACAGAGCAGGTGCCATGGCTCATGCCTGTAATCCCAATACTGTGGGAGGCTCAGGCAGCCCATGCCGGAGGCCCAGGAGCTCAAGACCAGAGTGGGCACCATGGCGAAACTCCACCTCTAAAAAATATTTTTAAAAAACTAGCCAAGCATGGTGACATGAACCTGTAGTCCCAGCTACTTGCAGGGCTGAGGAGTGAGAACTGCTTGAACCCAGTTAAAAATCAGCCTGGCCAACATAGTGAAACCCCATCCCTATAAAAAATTTAAAAATTAGCCCAGCCTGGTTATAACTGTAGTTCCAGCTACTCCTGGGGGCTGAAGTGGGAGAATTGCTTGAGCCCAGGAAGTCAAGGCTGCAGTGAGCCATGTTCACGCCATTGCACTCCAGTCTGTGTGACAAAGTGAGATCCTGTCTCAAAAAACAAAATAACAACAAAAAAAATAAGAATCTTTAGTACTGGATACTGCTGGAGGAGTACAGAGGAGCCGTCATCCATGAGTGCTGGGATAACAGAGGCTGTGAGAGTGGGAGAGAGAAGAGATTGAGTGGCATCCAGGTGGGCAAATAGGATTTTTAAAGATGGACCATCAGAGGGACCACAAGCCCTGTCGCAGGAATGAGCATGGTCTACAGAGGCATGGGTGGGAACAGAGCTATGATCAGTGCCATAGAGTCAGTCTGTGAAATAGCGGGAACAGCTTTGGATAGGTCAGGAACTGGGCAGTCAAAGTACACCTCTAAAGCAACCTATCTGAAAATGAACCCCTTCTCTTCCCCTCAGAAACTTACCCTCTTCCTTCTAAGCCAGGAGATTATGGGTTGCCCTTTCTCCCCTATTACTTTTTCTTCCATCCCTGTATCCCTTTTCCATCGCCAAGTCCAGTCAATTTCACCTTGTAAGTATTGTCACTGTTCCATTCTGTTTCCACTCTTCACTCCTCCTTGCAGGCCTTCCTGCTGTCAGATTGTCCCTTTGAAATCCATCCTTCACAGAGTTGCCCATGGAGTTGACTTAAAACACAACTCAAACCATTTTCCTCCTCTCCTTAAAATCTTTCGGGTCCACAGCTCTTCTATTCCCCTTTCCAAAGGGTCCACAGAAGCCCTAAAACTCCAGCAAGTAGACTCTGTCAATTACTGAATTACTGACCTGAAACATCAAGTCCGAGCACCTTACAAGGCATTGGGGTCTTCCATGAGCCAGTCCCTGAATTCCAGCCTTCTGGCAGTCCCCCTCACACTCATGCAGTATGTTATCAATAGGCCTTGACAACACATGCTGCTCTCTCAAACACGAATTGCCTCTCTGCTCTGCAACAGAACCTTCAACACACACACGCACTCTCATACATACGTGCACCCCTCCCCTCCTCACACACACACACACAGCCTAGCCAACTCCTATTCTTCTGTAAAGGTAAAACCAGACATGAATTCCCTCAAGGAAGCCTTTCCTGACTTCTCCTCCAACTCACTCCACCCCTGCCCCCCAGGCTGGATGAGGTCTTCTCTCTTCCTCAGCACCCAGCCCCTCTGCACACTTGGTGCGCTTCCCATACTGCTCTAGGAGACTGTAGGCTCCCGATAACAGATCCCATGTTTTCTTCTGTGTCCCTGCACCTGGCACATTACCTGACATTTAGAGGTCCTCGATAAATATTTGGAGAAGTTAATATGGAGTATAGAAAATGAGGCTGAAGCATTTTATTTACTGTAGTTAGTGACAAGGAAGCGCTGAAGAACTTAGTGTAGAGCAAGGAAATGACCAAAGCAATAAGCATGGATCATTACTCTGGCAGCAAAATACCGGGCTCCTATTCCAGGCCCTAGCTCCCAGATGCCATCTCTAGCCACACCCTGGACCAAAAGGGAACCCAATGCCTTAAAGGAAGGAGCCAGCACTGGCAGGATTCATCACCTGCTGACTAAAGAGCCCTTGGACCCTGAATAACAACCAGCAATATCCAGGGAATATGCCCTGGGCCCTGAGCTCTGAGACATGCTGGCTTCAGGGGAGACCCAGCATATTCCCAGCTGTGGTGGCTATGGTGAAAGGCTCATTCTGTATTAGAGCAGCAGGAATCTAGAAAGACAGCCATAATCTACAAGTTGGGTTTAATTCAACATTTACTGAAAAAGAAAAGGCAGAAAACTAACCATGGATTCTCAATAAATGTTTGTTTAATGAATTAATCCATTTGGTGGCAATGGAGGGGGCAGGCAAGATGGCAGAATCAAAGCCCACACCATTCATGCCCCCTGCTGCAACACCAAATTTTAACAACTATCTGTACATAGAGAAGCACCGTAACAAGAACCAAAAATTAGGTGAAAATCACAGTATCTGGTTTGAACTTCATATCACGGAAAGAGGCATTAAGGAGGGAAGGAGAGACAGTCTCAAGTTATAGATGCCACCCCTCTCCAATCCCCTGGCAGCGGCCACAAGACATGGAGAAAGAGTCTGTGCACTTGGGGATGGGAGAGTGCAGTGACTGGGGGACTTTACATTGAACTCAGCGCTGCTCTGTCACAGTGGAGAGCAAAGTCGTGCTGGGCTCAGCCAGCATTCACACACAGAGGGAACATTCGAACCAGACCTAGCCAGGGGGAATCGTCCATCTCAACTATTGGAACTGCCATCCCAGGCCAAAGTGTTCTGGGGTCCTAGGTAAACTTGAACAGCAGTCTAGGACACAAGGACTGCAATTCCTAGGCAACTCCCAGTGATAGGCTGGGCTTAGAGCCAGTGAACTAGGGTGGCACATAACCTAGGGAGGCACAAGCTGGTACGGCTATGGGAGGGCTTGCACCATCCCTCCCCCAACCCCGGGCAGTGCAGCTTATAGCAATGAAAGTGACTCCTTCTTTCTGCTTAAGGAGAGGAGAATGAAGAGTAAAGAGGACTTTGTCTTACGTCTTGGATACCAGCTCAGCCACAGCTGGATGGGCAACAGGCAGAGTAGCAGAGTCATGAGGCCCCTGTTCCAGGCCCTAGCTCCCAGATGACATTTCTAGCCACACCCTGGGCCAAGAGAGAACCCACTGCCTTAAAGAGAAGGATGCAACACTTGCAGGATTCATCATCTACTGACTGAAAGTCCTTGGACCCTGAATAACAACCAGCAATATCCAGGGAGTATGCCATGGACCCTGAGCACTAAGACATGCTGGTTTCAGGGGAGACCCAGCATATTCCCAGCTGTGGTAGCTATGGTTAAAGACTCACTCTGTTTGAGAAAAGCAGAGGAAAAAGTAAAGGGGACTTTGTCTTGCACCCTAGGTACCAGCTCAGCCACAGTAGGGTAGAGCAACAGTAGGCTCTTGGGGTCTCTGAGTCTAGGCCTAGACTCTTGGACAGTATTTCTGGACCTGCCCTGGGCCAGGGGGAGCCCACGGCCCTCAAGCGTGAGTCCCAAGCTGGGCAGCATTCACCATAAGTTAATGGAAGAGCCCTTGGGCTGTAAGCAAACATTGGTGGTAGCCCAGCAGAACCCCCTATGGACCAGTGGTGGTGGTGGCCACAGGTAGAGGCTCATCTGCCTGTGGGAAGGGGAGGGAAGAGCAGGAAAAGCTTTGTATTGTAGTTTCAGTGCCAGCTTGGCTGCAGTAGAATTGAGCATCAGATAAACTGCTAAGATTTTAAACTCCAATCCTGGGATCCCAGACAACATCTCTAGATACACCTGGGACCTGGGGGGAACTCTCTGCCCTGAAGGGAAGGCCCAATGCTGAGCTAACTTCAGGTCTGACACAGCCCAGTCCCAGTGGTAGTGGCCACAGGGGTGTTTGTATCATCACACCCCTAGTTTCAGAGGGCTCAGCACAGAGAGACTCCATATGTTTCAGAGAAATTAAAGGAAAAGAATAAGAGTCTCTGCCTGGTAATCCAGAGAATTCTTTCATATCTTCTCAAAGCCCATGGAAGTGGCACCTCTACAAGTCTGCAAAAAAAAAAAAGACCCCACAGCATTACTGGGCTTGAGGCCCAAGTCCCTTCGAAGACCTGGTGATAATTTGGATATTTATTCCCATCCAAATCTCATGTTGAATTATAATCTCCAGTGTTGGAAGTGGGGCCTGGTGGGAGTTGTTTGGATCTTGAAGGCAGATCCCTCACAAATGGCTTGGGCCATTCCCTTGGTGATAAGCGAACTCTTGCTCTGAGTTCACATAGGATCTGGTTTAAAAGTGTGTGGCAGCTCCCCCGATTTAGCTCACTCTCTCTCTCTCCTGCTCTGCCCATGTGACATGTCTGTTCCCTCTCTACCTTTTGCCATGATTAAAAGCTCCCTGGGCCTTCACAGAAGCCAAGTAGGTGCCAGGGTCATGCTGCTTATACAGCCTGCAGAACCATGAGCCAATTAAACCTCTTTTCTTTATAAATTATCCAGTCTCAAGTATTTCTTTGTAGCAATGCAAGAATGGCCTAACACCTGGAAAGCCTTCCCAAGAAGAATAGGCACAAACAAGCTCAGATTGTGAAGACTAATACCTAACTCTTCAATGTCTAGACACCAGAAAACATCTACAAGCATCAACACCATCTAGAAAAACATGGCCTCACCAAATGAACTAAATAAAGCAGCAGGGACCAATCCTGGAGAAACAGAGATAGATGACCTTTCAGACAAAGAATTCAAAATAGCTGTTTTGCGGAAACTCAAATAGATTCAAGATAACATAGAGAAGGAATTCAGAATTCTATCATTTAAATTTAACAAAGAGACTGAAATAATTAAGCAGAAATTGTGGACCTGAAAAATGCAATTGACACATTGAACAATGCATCAGAGTCTCTCAACAGCAGAACTGATCAAGTAGAAGAAAGAATTAGTGAGCTTTAAAGACAGGCTATGTGAAAATAAAAAGAATAAAAGATAATGAAACATGCCTACAGGACCTAGAAAATAGCCTCAAATGGGCAAATCTAAGAGTTATTGGCCTTAAAGAGGAGACAGAGAAAGAAATAGGGAGAGAGTGCTTATTCAAAGAGATGACATCAAAGAACTTCCCAAATCTAGAGAAGTACATCAACAATCAAGTACAAGAAGGTTATAAAACACCAACAGATTTAACCCAAAAAAGACTACCTCAAGGCATTTTACAATCCAACTCCCAAAGGTCAAGGATAAAGAAAGGAACCTAAAAGCAGTAAGAGAAAAAAAATAAATAACTTACAATGGAGCTCCAATATGTCTGCAACAGACTTCTCAGTGGAAGCCTTACAGGCCAGGAAAAAGTAGCATAACCAGGAGAGAGTGGCATGACATATTTAAAGTGTCAAAAGAAAAACAAACTTCTACCCTAGAATAGTATATCCAGCGAAAATATCTTTTAAGCACAAAGGAAGAAAAAAGACCTTCCCAGACAAACAAAAGCTGAGGGATTTCATCAACACTAGACCTGTCCTATAAGAAATGCTAAAGAGAGTTCTTCAATCTGAAAGAAAACGATGTTAATGAGCAAGAAGAAAGCACGTGAGGGTAAAAAACTCACTGGTAATAGTAAGCACACAGAAAAACACAAGTTTAGGGTAACACTGTAACTGTGGTGTGTAAACATCTCTTGACTTAAGTAGAAAGACTAAATGATGAACCAATAAAAATAACTAGAACAACTTTTTAAGGCATAAACAGTACATAAAGAGAAACAACATAAAGTTAAAAAGCAGGGGGACAAAGTTAAAGTATAGAGTTTGCATTACTTTTCTTTTTGTGTGTTTGTTTACACAGTTAGTGTTAAGTTGTCATCAGTTCAAAATAATAGGTTTAAGATAGTATGTGCAAATGACATGGTAACCTCAAATCAAAAAACATACAACAAATACACAAAAAATAAGAAATTAAAGCACACTGCCAGAGAAAATCATCTTCACAAAAAAGGAAGATAGGAAGGAAGAAAAGAAGAAAGAGAAGCCCACAAAAAACCAGAAAACAAATAACAAAATGGCAGGAGTAAGGGTTTACTTATCAATAACTACACTGAATGTAAATGCATTGAATTCTCCAATCAAAAGACACAGAGTGGCTGAATGGATGAAAAAAACAAGACTCAATGATCTGTTGCCTATAAGAAACACACTTCACTTATAAAGATACACATAGACTCGGGTGGCTGGCAAGATGACTGAATAGGAACAGCTCCAGTCTGCAACTCCCAGTGAGATGAACACAGAAGGTGGGTGATTTCTGCATTTCCAACTGAGGTACGTGGCTCATCTCATTGGGACTGCTTAGACAGTGGGTGCAGCCTACAGAGGGTGAGCTGAAGCAGGGTGGGGTGTTGCTTCACCTGGGGAAGTGCAAGGGGTCGGGGAACCCCCTCCTGTACCTAAGGGAAGCTGTGAGAGACTGTGCTATGAAAAATGGTACATTCTGGCCCAGATGCTATGCTTTTCCCACCATCTTCACAACCTGCAGACCAGGAGAGTCCCTCGGGTACATACACCACCAGGGTCCTGGGTTTCAAGCACAAAACTGGGAGGCTGTTTGGGCAGACACTGAGCTGTCTGCAGTTTTTTTTTTAATACCCCAGTGGCATCTGGAATGCCAGCAAAACAGAACTGTTCACTCCCCTGGAAAGGGGGCTGAAGGCAGAGAGCCAAGTGGTCTAGTTCAGTGGATCCCACCCCCATGGAGACCAGCAAGCTAAGATCCACTGGCTTATAATTCTCGCTGCCAGCACTGCAGTCTGAAGTCAACCTGGGACACTCAAGCTTGATGGGGGGAGGGGCGTCTGCCATTACTGAGGCTTGAGTAGGTAGTTTTCCCCTCATAGTGTAAACAAAGACACTGAGAAGTTCGAACTGGGCAAAGCCAACTGCAGTTTAGCAAAGCCACTGTAGACAGACTGCCTCTCTAGATTCCTCCTCTCTGAGCAGGGCATCTCTGAAAGAAAGGCAGCAGCCCCAGTCAGGGGCTTATAGATCTCCCTAGGACAGAGCACCTGGGGGAAGGAGAGGCTGTGAGCACAGCCTCAGCAGACTTAAACGTTCCTGCCTGCCAGCTCTGAAGAGAGAAATGGATCTCCCAGCACAGCACTCAAGCTTGGCTAAGGGACAGACTGCCTCCTCAAGTGGGTCCCTGAACCCCATGCCTCTTGACTGGGAGATACTTCCCAGCAGGGGTCGACAGACACCTCATACAAGAGAGCTCTGACTGGCATCTGGCGGGTGCCCCTCTGGGATAAAGCTTCCAGAGGAAGGAAGAGGCAGCAATCTTTGCTGTTCGGCAGTCTTCATTGGTGACACCCAGTCAAATAGGGTCTAGAGTGGACCTCCAGCAAACTCCAGAAGACCTGCAGCAGAGGGGCCTGTTAGAAGGAAAACTAACAAACAGAAAGATATAGCATTAACATCAACAAAAAGGATGTCCACACAAAAACCACACCAAAGGTCACCAACATCAAAGATCAAAGGTAGATAAATCCACGAAGATGAGGAAAAACCAGCGCAAAAAGGCTGAAAATTCCAAAATCCAGAATGCCTCTTGTACTCCAAAAGATCACAACTCCTCACCAGCAAGAGAAAAAAACTAAACGGGAAACAAATTTGATGAATTGATAGAATTAGGCTTCAGAAGGTGGGTAATAACGAACTCTTCTGAGCTAAAGAAGCATGTTCTAACCCAATACAAGGAAGCTAAGAACCTTGAAAAAGATTAGAAGAACTGATAACTAGAATAACCAGTTTAGAGAACACAAATGACCTGATAGAGCTGAAAAACACGGGACTTGAATTCAGCTCTAGGCCAAGCAGACTAGACCTCTATAGAACTCTCCATGCCAAGTTGACAGAATATACATTCTTCTCAGCATCACATTGCACTTGTTACAAATTGATCACCTAAAAGGAAGTAAAACACTCCTCAGCAAGTGCAAAAGAATGGAAATCATAACAAACAGTCTCTCAGACCACAGTGCAATCAAATTAGAACTCATTCAAAACTTACTCAAAACCACACAACTCCATGGCAACTGAACAATCTGCTCCTGAATGACTACTGGGTAAATAACAAATTTAAGGCAGAAATAAATAAGTTCTTTGAAACCAATGAGAACAAAGACACAATGTACCAGAATCTCTGGGACACAGCTATAGCAGCATTTAGAGGGAAATTTATAGCACTAAATGGCCACAGGAGAAAGTGGGAAATCTAAAATCGACACCTTATATCACAATTAAAAGCAAACAAATTCAAAAGCTAGCAGAAGACAAGAAATAACTAAGATCAGAGCAGAACTGAAGGAGATAGGGACATGAAAAACCATTCAAAAACTCAATGAATCCAGGGCTATCACCACTGATCCCACAGAAATACAAACTACCATCAGAGAATTCTATAAACACCTCTACACAAGTAAACTAGAAAAATCTAGAAGAAATAAATTCCTAGACACACACACCCTCCCAAGACTAAACCAGGAAGAAGTCAAATCCCTGAAGAGACCAATAACGAGTTATGAAATTGAGGCAGTAATAGTCTACCAACCAAAACCAAACCACAACAAAAAGCCCAGGACCAGACGGATTCACAGCCAAATTCTACCAGAGGTACAAACAGGAGCTGGTGCCATTCCTTTTGAAATTACTCCAAACAGTACAAAAAGAGGGACTCCTCCCTAACCCGTTTTATCAGGCCAGCATCATCCTGATAATAAAACCTGGCAGGGACATAACAAAAAAAGAAAATTTCAGGCCAGTGTCCTTGATGAACATTGATGCAAAAATCTTCAACAAAATACTGGTAAATCGAATACAGCAGAACATTAAAAAGCTTACCCACCACAATCAAGTCTGTTTCACCCCTGGGATGCAAGGCTGGTTCAACATATGCAAATCAATAAACATAATCCAACACAAAAACAGAACCAATGACAAAATCCATATGATTATCTCAATAGATACAGAGAAGGCCTTTGATAAAATTCAATACCCCTTCACTCTCAATAAGCTAGGTACTGATGGAACGTATCTCAAAATAAGAGCTATTTATGACAGACTCACAGCCAATATTATACTGAATGGGCAAAGGCTGGAAGCATTCCCTTTGAAAACCAGCACAAGACAAGAATGCCCTCTCTCACCACTCCTATTCAATATAGTATTGGAAGTTCTGGCCAGGGCAATCAGACAAGACAAAGAAATAAAGCATATTCAAATAGGAAGAGAGGAAGTCAAATTGTCTAGATTGTATATTTAGAAAACCCCATCATCTCAGCCCAAAATCTCCTTAAGCTGATAAGCAACTTCAGCAAAGTCTCAGGATACAAAACCAATGCGCAAAATAATCACAAGCATTCCTATTCACCAACAATAGACAAACAGCCAAATCATGAGTGAACTCCCATTCACAATTGCTGCAAAGAGAATAAAATACCCAGGAATACAACTTAAAAGGGATGTGAAGGACCTCTTCAAGGAGAACTACAAACCACTGCTCAAGAAAATAAGAGAGGACACAAACAAATGGAAAAA
>CAUYLG010045643.1:0-47089 GCA_963573385.1 Cacajao melanocephalus | reverse complement strand
TTTAATATGTCACTAGAAAAAGAGCTATGCAGCCATAAAAAACGATAAGTTCGTGTCCTTTGTAGGGACATGGATAAACCTGGAAACCATCATTCTCAGCAAAGTGACACAAGAACAGAAAATCAAACACCACATGTTCTCACTCATAGGTGGATGTTGAACAATGAGAACACATGGACACAGGGAAGGGAGCATCACACACTGGGGTTTGTCGGGGGGAAATAGGGGAGGGACAGTGAAGGGTGGGGAGATGGGGAGAGATAGCACAGGGAGAAATGCCAGATATAGGTGATGGGGAGGAAGATAGCAAATCACACTGCCATGTGTGTACCTATGCAACAATCTTGCATGTTCTTCACATGTACCCCAAAACCTAAAATGTAATTAAATAAAAAAAAAAAAGAGCAACACAGTAAACCTAAAGAAACAGGAAAGAAGAAATGAAAATAAGAGCAAAACTCAGTGGAATCAAGAGTAAAAATAACAGCACCTAAATTATATTTACTGGAAAAGAGGAAAAAACTGAGACTTTTAAGAACACATTCAATTTCATATTAATACATTCTAAATTTAAATAAAGGGGATAAAATTGTATAGGGAAAAAGATGAAAACTAAATTTACTAACAGCCAGTAAAAAGAAAATTGAATTAGTAATCAGAGTTCCTCAGCAACAAAATTTAAAACAAACAAACAAAATCCCCACAAATCAAAACTATACTTCCCCTACTCACGTCCACGTAGTTTCACAGGTGTGCTGTACTAAACTTTAAAGAAAAAGACAGGTTATTCTACAAAATAGAAAAAAAAGAGAAGGCTTGATAATTCATTTTTAGGACTGGTTAGTACAATCTTAGTTGCTAGAGAAAATCACAGTTTATAAAAAGAAAATTATAAGCCCATTTCATTTTACATATAGACACAAAATCTTAAGTTAAATATTAGTTAAGTAGATCTAGAAGTGTGTGTAAGGACATATTGTCATAAAGCACTATTTATCCTACACCTGTGATAATTGTTGAATATTCACTATATACCTAAGATTTATCATGTTTATGGCCTAATAAAATCACATGCTTATTTCAGTAAATAGAGCAAATGTACTTAAAAAAATTAGAATCTCTTTATGACAAATCTCTTAGAAAGAAATACAAAGAAACATCCTAAACTATAGACTCTATGTGACAAAAGGCTTAAGTTAACATCATATTTAGCAGTTAATTTTATTTTACATCATTCCATGTACCACCAGCAGTAGTATAGTGTTGTGAAGCCATGGGCTCTATCAAGCATCTTGCCAAGTGTGCCAAAATTGCAAAGCTCTGTTTATTCACCTGGGCTATTTTTCATTCTTGTTTATGAAGCTGGAAATTTTGAAAAAGTAAAATAATGCCTTGCAGATGTAAATCACATAGTTCTGCAATGCACCTGATCTCTCTGCAGACAAAGTATAGTCTTCCCCACTGCTTGCTAAAAAAGTGGCAGCTTCACTAGACATAGGATTCCTCTCATTTGGAGCATCCTATTGTATGTGAAGACTCCACTTGTCATTTAAAACACCCTCTGAGATTTGCAGTTTGGGGAACTAGTGTGATTATACCAATACTCCAGCTACTGCTATTCTTATGAATAATAAATTACTTTGTCTCTGAACCAGGACTCTTGTGTCTTCTGGCAGGCTAAGTTATTATCTTGCTTTTTTTTTTTTTTTTGTGAAAGTTCTTTTACTTCTAGCTCTTCTCTGCCGAATTTATTTTGAGTAGTGTAAAATCTTGATGCAAAAGAACTCTATCAGCTAGAATAGCTACTATTGAACCTAATATTGAAGATACTGGCCAAAGATTAAAAAAGAAAAAGAAATAATAGCTATAAAATTTGAAAAGATAACACAAAATGGTTTTTATTTACAGATGAAAATCACCTACATAAGAGATTCATTTAAATGTACAGTCAATTAGTACTAATAAAAGAATACAGAAAAAGCTATTCGATTTATAAAATTTAAGACTGCTCCTCTAAGCCAAGAATAGAAAGCAAAAAAACATATAGAAAACTAAAAACATTTATTAAAGAATGAAAACTATAAAGTACATGAGAAATAAACTAATAAAATAATAAATAGAAACTGTAGAAAAACTAAAATGCTTTTTAGAGGAAATAAAAAATACTAAAGAAAATAAATAAATAGAAAATAACCAAGTGCTAAATAAAATAAATAAAAACAAGAAAAAACTAAATTTAAAAAGTAAATAAATGAAGAATTAAGTTACATTTATAGATGGTATAAATTAAAAATGTAAAGATAATTTTTTCAAATTAATCTGCAAATGTAATGCCAGTCTAATCAACATTGCAGTAGAAATTTTTGAGAAAATTGACAAGTGGATCAAAATTAGTAAAGTAAATTACATATTTATGATTAGTTGAGATTAAAGAGGGAGACACATGCTACCAGATATGAAGATATACTACTTAGACTGTTGAGACTAGAATAGACATATGTCCAAATAGTAACGTTGTCTCAGATTGTGATGACACTACTAATTAGAGGAGGAGAGATCACCTGTCACATAGATGACGCTGGACAAACTGATAAATTGTATGTGTAGAAATAAAGTGTAATTTCTGCCTGAGATCATAAGCAAAAGGCAACTCTCTTAACCTTCCAGATTAAGTACCTGAATGTGAAAGGTGAAGCTATAAACAAAATTAAAAAAAAATCTTTGTGACCAGAGGATGGGAAAGAACATTTTACATGTGACAAAAGAGGGCAAATCATCAGAAAAAATAAATTTGACAGTATCAAAATTATTTTATTTATTTAACAAAGGATTCATACACCGAACTAAAGACTGGGTAACAAAATTAATATCTAGAATATAAAAGAAACTCATCAATATAAAATAGACAATGGTTGTAAGTTCACAGGAAATGAAACGAAAACTTGAATAGTTAATAATGGCGTAATGTAGATATTTAATCTTACTTTTTATCAGAGAAATTCAAATTAATACCAAAAGTGGGATACCACTTTAAACTCAAAGGAATGGCTAACTGGAAAATCATGTAATTGCAAGCATATTAGTTAAGGTTGTTGGTCACATTATAAGGAACCAAGTACCCATCTAATATTGGTCCAAGCAACCAAGACATAAATATCTCACACAATGATGAGTGTAGAGGTGGAGTTACTCTACATTCATGCAGAAATTTAGCAATGCCATCAAGGCCTTCTTTTTTTCTTTAGTTTTCTTATTTGTTTGACTTTCATCTTTCAGTGGTTGCTTTGTGGGGGATAAGATAGTTGTTTACGTTCTAGGCATCATATCCTATTGCAGCAATCAGAGAAAGAATGGGCTGGGGCTGTTCAAAGAGGGTCAACTTTCATGCCCATCACTTTCTGCTGGAAAATGAAATATTTTCTAGGTGAGTTCCTCTTGCATCTCATTGGTCGGAAGCATGTCACATGACCAATGCTTAGCTGCAAGGATGCTGGGAAATTGTATATCTAGCAAAGAGAAATAGGCTTAGACGAATTTTGCTTCTAGAGCTGAGCTCACTGTCAACATAACAAAAATTAACAAAGACAAAGGATGGCAGGAGGACTTTAGAGAAGGCCGTTAATAGCTCTGTCACATTGACTATTGTGACTATTAGTGCACTAATAGTGAGGGGTATGCAAACTGCGACAGACATACGGAAACAGTGAAATTCAGTCAATATACAACCTCTGAGCCAGCAATGGGTATAAAATTGAGAAAAACAGTTACACAGTTTCCTATGAAACAAGTCCTGAGATAAAAAGAAAAAAGAAAGCAAGTAAGCTGGCCTGGCAGCTGGAAATCTGGGCTCTAGTTTTTCTAATAATAGGGCATCATTGAGTGAGTTGTTGACCTCTCTGGGGCTTGTTTGCTTCATTTGTAAATGTGGCAAATATATAAGGTTCACAGTTCTCAAACTACATCCTTAAGGAACACTAAAGACTGATGAATTGGTCTAGCTTCTCTCCTAACAAAATAAAATCTTGGTGGTTTTTAACCTGACAATCATCTGAACTTTAAGTTTCCTATAATCATATTGTCTTTCTTTAACTTTTTGTGATTGCTGTTGTTTTTCTGCTACTGTATATTAGCAGATGACAAAATAAATTACACAAATAAAAAATTCTGACATAATTAAAACCAGCTTATTGTTTAATGAAAACACATGGCCTTGGTTGTGATGTCATATTTTGGCATGCAATATTGACTTATTTTTTGCTAGTAAAATTATCCCACATTTGTATGAGGTCATTACCCATCTAATTGTTTTATGGTGTTTCACAAAGAGCACCCTAAGTTTTAGGCATTTCCTTCTGAAAAGGCTGGAGCCCACACTCTGGGATTCGTACAGTTATTTTTACCTTCATTAGTCCATCTTTTAATTACCATCCTATCAGAAGAGCAATATATATTTATAGAGCTTCTGACAAGGTTGAATAAATAATGAGCACTTGCCTTGGGGATGGAGATATTCTAAAACTAAATTATTAGTCTAGGACCTCAGCTATACCCCTAGATAAAATTTTAATTGTCGAAAATTACTTTTTGCAAGTTACCACAAGCCTTTCTAACTTTTTTTTTTAAAGTGAACTTTTTAGACCCTATTTGTGTGTAACTTTTATAGTATACAGACATATCTCATTTTACTGCAGTTTGCTTTATTGCACTGCATGGGTATTGCAGTTTCGACAAATTGAAAGTTTGTGGCAATCCTGCATGGAGCAACTCTGTTGACACCATTTTCCCAATAGCATGTGCCTGCTTTGTGTCTCTGCATCCCATTTTGGTAATTCTCATAATATTTCAGAATTTTTCATGATGATTATGTTTGTTATGGTAAGCTTGGATTAGTGACTTTCGATGTTACTATTATAATTGTTTTCGGGCATCATGGACTGTACCCATATAAGCTGTCAAACTTGATGGATAAATGTTGTGTATGTTCTGAGTGACTCCACCAACTAGTCATTATTCCTCTCTTTCTCCCTCCTCAGGCTTCCCTATTCTCTGAGACACAAAAATATACAAATTAGGCCAATTAATAACCTTAAAATGGCACCTCAGTGTTCAAATGAAAAGAGTCACATGTCTTTCACTTCAAATCAGAAGATAGAAATGATTAAGCTTGGTGAAGGAGGCATGTCAAAAGCTGAGTCAGGCCAAAAGTTATGCCTCTGGTACCAAACAGTTTACCAAGTTGTGAATACGAAGGAAAATGTCTTGAAGGAAGTTAAAAGTGCTACTACAGTGAACACATGAATAAGAAGAACACAAAATAGACCTACTGATAAGGAGAAAGCTGGAGTGGTATGGTTAGAAGATTAAACCAGCAACAACACTCCCTTAAACCAAATCCTAGTCCAGAGTGAGATCTTAACTATCTTTAATTCCATGAAAACTGAGAGAGGTGAAGGAACTGCAGAAAAAAAAAAACACTGAAACTAGAAAATGTTGGCCAGGCATGGTGGCTCATGCCTGTAATCCCAGCACTTTGGGATGCCAAGATGGGTAGATCACTTGAGGTCAAGAGTTCAAGACCAGTCTGGCCAATATGGCGAAACCCTGTCTCTACTAAAAATACAAAAGTTAGCCAGGCGTGGTGGTGCAGGCCTGTAATCCCAGCTACTCAGAGAGGCTGCAGCAGGAGAATCGCTTGAACCCAGGAGGCGGAGATTGCAGTGAGCCGAGATCGTGCCATTGCACTGCAGCCTGGGTAACAGGGAAAGACTCTGTCTCAAAGAAAAAAGAAAAGAAAAAAAAAAAAAAGAAATTGTTGATCCATGAGATTTAAGAAAAGAAGTCATCTCTATAACATAGAAGTAGTACAAGGTGAAACAGCAAATTCTGATCAATAATCTATAGCAAGTTATCTAGATCTAGCTAAGATCATTGATGAAGGTGGCTATACTAAACAGATTTTCAATGTAGAAAAATCAATCTTCTCTTGAAAGAAGATGCCAGCTAGGACTTTCATAGCTAGAGAGGAGAAGTCAATGCCTAGCTTAAAGCTTGAAAGGACAGGATGACTCTCTTGTTAGGAACTAATAAAGCTGGTTTGTTAAAGTTGAAACCAATGCTCATTGACAATTTCAAAAACTCTGTGGCCCTTATATTCTAAATCTATTCTGTCTGTGCTCTATAAATGAACAACAATGCATGGATGACAGCACATCTGTTTACAGCATGGTTTACTGAATATATTAAGCTCACTGTGGAGACTTACTACATAGTAAAAGAGACCTCTTTCAAAATATTACTATTCACTTACACTACACATGGAGATATATAAAGAGATAAATGGTTTCATGCCTGCTACTCCATGGATTATGTAGTAATTTTGACTTTCAGGTCTTATTATCTAAGACATTCATTTTCTAGAGCTAAAGTTGCTCTAGATAGTGATTCCTCTCATGGACCTGGATAAAGTACATTGAAAACCTTCTGGAAAGGAATCACCATTCTAGATGCCATTGAGAATATTTGTGACTCGTGGAAGGAGGTAAAAATATCAGCATTAACATGGGTTTGAAAGAAGTTGGTTCCAACTTTCAAGGATGACTTTAAGAGGTTCAAGACCTCAGTGGAGAAAGTAACTGCAGTTGTTCTGAAAATTGTAAGGGAACCAGACTTAGAGGTAGAACTTGAAGATGTGACTGAATTGCTACAATCTCGTAACATTTGAATGGATGAGGAGTTGCTTCTTATAGATGAGCAAAGAAATGAAATCTGCTTTTGGTGACAATAATGTGAATATTATTGAGATGACATCAAAGGATTTAGAATATTACATAAACTTAATTGATAATGCAGTGGCAGGGCTTGAGAAGATTGACTCCAATTTTGAAAGACATTCCACTGTGGGTAAAATGCAGCATAGCATGCTACAGGGAAGTCTTTGTGAAAGGAAGAGTCAACTGATATGGAAGATTTCATTGATGTTTTATTTTTAAAAATTGTTATGGCCACCCTAGTCTTTAGCAATAATCAGTCTAATCAGTCAGCAGCCGTCGGCATTTGAGGCAAGAGCCTTCATGAGCAAAGATTATGAACTTGGTGAAGCCATTTGGAATTGTTAGCATTTTTTTTAGGAATAAAGTGTTTTAAAAACTAAGGTAAGTGTGGGTGTATTTTTTTTTTTAGGTATAATGCTTTTGCACACTTAAAGACTGCAGTATGGTTACACATAACTTTTATAGACACTGGGAAACCAAAAAATTTGTGTAACTAGCTTTATTGCAATATGCTCTTTATTGTGGTTGTCTGGAACTGAAACAAAAATATCTCTGAGGTGTGCCTGTATAAAATTTATGTAGCTTACCCTAAACAATATACTAGCAAGTCTAACTAGTAAAGCAGTAGAGACCAGTAACATTTCTTGCAACCCCTGTTAAAAAGAAATGACCCACCTTACACTCTGACATACTTTCAGCATTGGAGTATTTTTTTCTTTTCTCTTCAGAAGCAATAATATTTTGTGCTGACAATTTTGGCAGCTATCAGAGTCTTAAATTCAATGTAGAAAGGCAAATATGTTTGCTTTATTAGCAGCGGAACACGTTCTTCAAATGAAATAGTTTAAAACACACATGTAAACAACGTCTGTGGAGCTGCTGCTGTGGTCCTGAGAATGAGTGGGGAGGAAACAGCCTCACTTCTTCTCCTTTCAGTGTTTTTTTCCTGGACCGTCCCACTGTAAGTGAAGAAATTATATACAAGAGATGTAAGAAACGAGAAGATCACATCTCTCCCTGAAGAAAGGTTTTCCTAGGTGGCTTTTGGGCAGAGACCATGAGAATGGCCCACTTCTCTCAGGGTAAGGGCTGTCTGCGTGGACTGCTGAGTGACAGTGTATGGCCATAATGCCCAGAACTTCGGTTCAGAAAATCTCCTACAATGGTTTCCTCACACACACATGAGGACAACCATAGACTAACTCTTCTTAAGCCAAACTATTTGGGAAGCTAAGAAGGTTCTGGTTGCTTCCATTTTGGAGATAGAAGAGAAACAAGGGAAATTGCGAAAACATTGAAAGGACTCTTTTTTATATGAAATAAAGATTTACATCTTGTTCTCAAAGAGCTAAACAATTCTGAGGAAATTTATTTTACCATATCCTGGCTAGAGTATTGCAAGGGGACTAACAGAGTCTTTTTATTGACCTGGAGTTTATGTTCAAACATATTCATGAGATGTGATAATAGTCTTTAAAATTCCCCTGGATCATCTGAACTTAAATGTTACAGCTCTAACATTGTTTGCTTTTTAATATAACGAGAATAATAAAAAAGATTCCAGTACATTGCCATGTGTAGTCATCAGAGGGAGAGAGAGAAAATTTTCCATAATGAAAAACAGATTAGTCCTTGTAATTGTACACTAAATAAGCTCTTCTATCACACTAATGAATTGGTACCTTGATGGTGTCTTGCATTAGAAATTTAACTTCAATGAGCACGTTTTCCAATTATTAGGGACCATAGATGATGCTACTGTTTCACTCTCCTGAGTTTGAAATTTGAAAGTAGTGAGATTACCTTAAATCTTTCATCAAAATTGATTCTGGCTCCCCTTTTAAACTATAAGAAAATTCTCTATTATCCAAAGGTGAAGTTTATCCCCAGTGCAGGTGACTTCCCTCAAACAACAAGGGCATAGCCAAGAGGTGGCTATATAAATGCCTCCATGATAACTCTAAAATTACAGCTGCCTCGTGATTATTAACAGAATAATGTTTGTCTGTGGAAATCATCCTGTTTTGCTTGAATAATTACTGGGTGATAATTCCATTTGTTCAACCTCGAAAACAGGAACATAAACAGGTCTACATGTTCATGGCCCAGTTTGTAAGCTTGGGGCTGGATGGAGGCTTTGCTTCTACTTGGCTGGCTGGTGGACAGCCTGCTTCCTCTGTAACTTCCACAGCATATTGTCCTGTAGAACTGCAAACCATTACAGAATTGACATGAATTTCTGCTGGAGTCTCAGCTTTGTTTTTAGATTCATTTTCCGTCTCACAATAGTAGCGATCTTAATTTGACAAGTGATAAAATCTCTCCCATAAAACTCAATATTAGCTTCTTCCTCCTTCACCATCTTGAGAGGATCAAGTTAGAAATAGTTTACCTAATGTGAAATATGGTGTCAGAGATAGGACGCCTCTTCCCTCCAATAGTACCCTGACAATGTGTTATTATAGGACAAATCATGCACCCACCTATATGTTTTTAGCTAGGAATGAATTGAATAAAACCATTCCTCATTTGTTGCTGTTGGGAAATCAGTGTAATGCATTTCTTTTGCTAATTTTTTTTCTTTTGAGATGGAGTTTTGCTCTTGTTGCCCAGGATGGAGTGCAATGGTGTGATCTGCAATCTCGGCTCACTGCAACTTCTGCCTTCCAGGTTCAAGCTATTCTCCTGCCTCAGCCTCCCAAGTAGCTGGGATTACAGGTGCCTGCCACCATGCCTGGCTAATTTTTGTATTTTTAGTAGAGATGGGGCTTCATCTTGTTGGCCAGGCTGGTATCAAACTCCTGACCTCAGGTGATCTGCCCGCCTCAGCCTCCCAAAGTGCTAGGATTACAGGTGTGAGCCACCACACCCGGCTCTTTTGCTAGTCTTATGATAAAGATTGGTTCTTTGAATTTTAAAAAAGGCCATAAAAGGTAACTATAAGCTTTAAAATATTTTTAACAGACTTGAAGTTAAACAATTACCTGTGATGTACAAATGTAACTTACATGTTAAGTAGAGATCACTTCATTTGTGGTTGAACTTTACTTCTTTTAATTTTGAAAATGTGCTTCTTGGAGAGGTGGGAATGACCTTTTCCTAACATTTTTAATTTATCCTCTGCCTGGAGGAGAGAAAAATACTTTAGATAAACCATCTGGAAAACTTCTAATTTGTTCTATGAAAAAATAAACATTCTGCTTAGCAGAAATAACCCAACTGGCAAGATTCCTCTTTCCATTTGGATTATTTCTTATCTACCCTTTATTATTGTTATAAATTAAACCTTTGCATTTAAACTCAGCACCACATAAGATATAGAGAACAGTATTTGCCCTGCCTTTCTGTAAAATGTTTTAGAATTAGTTTAAAGATGTATAGATATCTATATGCATATAGCCAAAACAACATGGTGACTAATGAAAAATGTGTGAATTAGGTGGCTGTTTATTCTTTTGTGCTCACAGATTTTAATATGAAGGTCACCTTGTTTAAATATATAGTACGGTAAGACAAATTTTGGTGAGGAAACTCCTTGGTGCTAAATACAACTTAAAAATGTAAACGCATTTTAAGAAATGTCAAATTTCTCACAGAGTCCATTGTTATTTATTGTATGCTTTCTGTGTTCCTGGCCCTGTACTAAGTTTCTTACATGGACTAATGAGGAAGGTCCTAGTGCTATCCCTATTTCACAGATAAACAGAGTTAAAGAGAGACAGCCTTGGGACCAATGAGAACATGGGCCAATAAGTTCTACAGTTTGGATTTGAACTAACCAATTCTCACAGAATGCATTGAACTCTTAGACCATTCTAAGCTTTTATATAAACAGCAGGTTGGCCTTAGGAATGGAAAAATGCACTCAGCCAACCAATATTTTTTTAAATTATACAGTTTTAATCTGGAAATACTTTATATTCAGACTTTAGCTATTGTATATGGTCAATGTATATAATGTATATAAAATGGTATTAATATGTATAGGTGGTAGTTTATTACCTTTTAAGAAGTGAAAGTAAAATAAATTAAAACAAAATAGAATAGCTTTTATGCAGGAATTCAGGACCCATGGATGCCAGCACAGGAGAAGCAAACTGATTTAAGTGGGGTGTGGTTTACTGCTAGCGTTGTGATCAGAATCTTGTCCCAGTGACCAGTCTGCTGAGGTTGAATGGATTGAGCTGGGAGGAGAGAGCTGTCCCTTAAACACTCTCAAATGAGTCCTCTCCTTTTCATCCTCAGCATCACACCTTATTCCTGTGGTTGGTTGTGTATTTCTGTAATTAAGTCAAAAGTCTCTTTGCTGGGGTCCCTTACCCTGGTTTTCTACATTTCTGTTCTCGAATTCACCAATCCATTCTTCACATTGCTGCTACAGTGCATTCTATAAAATTCAAATCTGCTTCTCTCATTTTTCTATTTGAAAGTCTTCAATTGCCTCTTATTGCCTTCAGGATAAAACCCAAACTCCTTAGTCTGACATCCAAGGTCTTTCATGTTTGGTACCTCTAAATATCCACATTACAGTCTCTGATGTGCAAAAATGTAACTTGCTTTATTTCAATAACGCAATTTGATTTTTCAATTCTTAGAACTCAGTCTGCAAAATGACAATTTAATCTAGCTATTTTCTAGATTTATCTGTCCAATTCACCTATTTTTCAGTTAACTTAGGTTTAAAATTCAATCATAATCAGAATGTCTCCTATTTGTTTCTTCCCTACCCACATCCATTAGTGGAATATTCAAGAGTCACCAGGGTGAGTGTGGTAGAGGACACATGTGTTTCAGTTGTGATCCGAATGGATTCCAGGCTGTCTTTGCTATAGACAGTGACTCCACTCCACTCCCATCTTGGTTCCTGGAACTGGTGGCTAAACCTCCTTAGATCCCAATTGGAATTGATTTACTCTACAGTCTACTGTGGATTGCCTTTATTTTGACTGTGGTGACCTTTAGGAAGTCCCAAAAAGTCTTTAATTATTAGGTTGGTACAAAAGTAATTGTTACCTGTCTAAATGCTCATCAGTCAATGAGTTGATAAAGAAATTGTGTTATATATACACACACACACACACACACACATACACATATACACACACACACATACACACAAAATGGAATACTACTCAGCCATAAAAAGGAATGGATTAATGGCATTCACAGCAGCCTGGATGGAATTGGAGACTTTTATTCTAAGTGAAATAACTCAGGAATGGAAAACTAAACTCATATGATCTCACTCATAATGGGAGCTAAACTATGAGATTGCAAAGGCATAATATGATAAAATGTTCTTTGGGGGCTTGAGGGGCAATGGGTGGGAAGCAGGTGAGGGATAAAAGGCTACAAATTGGGTTCAGTGTATACTTCTTGGGTGATGGGTGCACCAAAATTTCACAAATTACCACCAAAGAACTTATGTTACCAAATACCACCTCTTCCTTAAAAATCTGTGTAAATAAAAAATTTTGGCTGGGTGCAGTGGCTCACGCCTGTAATTCCAGCACTTTGGGAGGCTGAGGTGGGCGGATCACGAGGTCAAGAGATCGAGACCATCCTGGCCAACATAGTGAAACCTTGTCTCTATTAAAATATAAGAAAAAATTAGCTGGGTGTGGTGGTGCATGTCTGTAGTCCCAGCTACTTGGGAGGCTGAGGCAGGAGAATTGCTTGAACCCGGGAGGCGGAGGTTGCAGTGAGCCGAGATAGCACCACTGCACTCCAGCCTGGCACCTGGTGACAGAGCGAGACTCTGTCTCAAAAAAAAAAAAATTAAAAAAGTAATTGCGGCTTTTGCCATTACTTTTAATGGCACCAACCTAATTTAAAAAAAAATTTTATCATCTTTGGAGATAGTGGGAAACTCATTATCTGTCCACTTCATCTGGGAGAAGTTAGAGACTTTAGCAGGACTCTCTCTGGTCCTTTTCTTCCTGGACCCTTCACACCATCCTCTCTGTACCCCCTCCTCACACCCTTATTGTCAAGGAGTGCATTGGTAAGGTAGAGCTCAAGAAGCAGAGAAATAGTACTCTGAATTCAGATTCTGCCAAACCTCAAGTTAACTTTATCATCTCCCTTCATAGTGCTTAGTTATCTCAGAGTAGGACAAAGAACTTGTGGATCACACAATATGTGGAACTCACCTCCTCTTCAAGCCTGCTCTCTTCCCAGAGTGGAGGATGTTCCTGCTCTTGGTGGGTGGACCAATAAAAATCTTGATGGCATCTTTCTTCAAACATATTGTTTATACCCTTCTCATAATTATTTGGGGTTGGAAGAAGAGAATCTGGTTCATTTGTTCTCTGGGTGAACATTCCCTTCTGGGTAAACTGGTCTCTATGTTTTGAGTTGGAGATGCTGCTTGGACAGGGCTAGAAGAAGAATTGGGGTGAACTCACAAATGAATATTCCAAATTATCATTCTTTCATAGATTCACCTCCTGCTTGCTCTTTTTAGTTAGTTATATATATATATGTTTTCATTATCTATCATGCCATAAATACACATATACACATCACCTGTCTAACTTTTTTTTTAGATGAAGTCTCTCTTTGTCACCCAGGCTGGAGTGCAGTCGTGCAGTCTTGGCTCACTGCAACCTCCGCCTCCTAGGCTCAAGCAGTTCTCCTGCCTCAGCCTCCCAAGTAGCTGGGATTGCAGGCACCTGCCACCATGCCTGGCTAATTTTTGTATTTTTAGTAGAGACAAGGTTTCACCATGTTGGCCAGGCTAGTTTCAAACTCCTGACCTCAGGTAATCCACCCACCTTGGCCTCCCGAAGTGCTGGGATTAGAGGCATGAGCCACTGTGCCCGGCCCACCTGGCTAACTTTTAATAATCTATAAACATTCAGTGAAGTGATCATCATGCAACCTATGAAATTTGAATGTCTTCTCTAATTTCCCAGCCCACAACAATGCAAGTTTGGTGAACTTTCTGTTGTTTCCATAAAGCTTGTGTTTCTCTTTACAATAACACTGAAATGTATTATTTGTGTTTTTCTCACCAGACTGTGAACCCTTTGATTTTAAGAACTCTTACTTTATCTCTGGGTAACCCCATACTCTCAAGCCCCTACATTTGGCACAACTACTGACATTTAATAGCTTTTCGTACATGTTGACTTGATAAATGAATAAATGATGAGTAAATTTAGAGGCTAAATAATTTAGAATAATGTAGGGAAATGGTTTTCAAATAATTTTTGTGTAATCCCTAAAAGAATGTTGAACATTATTTAACTCTATATTTTTAAGTTGATATTTTAAAATGTTCATTATAAGCTTAGATAATTTCAAAGAGCATAATTGTAAAAATGCACTAAATATTGAAATTTAAATGTTGTGTTATTTTAAATGTATTGAATGGAATTCAAATATCACAGTGATTTGATGTCTTGTACTATTCATTTAAGCAGTACATGAAAAAGTCCTTCTTAAATAGTTGGAATTTTTATATCTTTTCTTTTTCTCCTTGAAGTTATATTTTAATTTCAATTCCTCTACAGTTTTTTATTTCTCTAAAGTAGTATCTTATGCTTGCACAATGTTATGGATCATGTATCATTTTTCTATGTATCAAAAATATGTAGATTGAAAATTTAATTGTTTATTAATTTCCTGCAACCATTAACTCTTCAGTGTTTTTTAAAAGCTCATTTATGTTACTATAACAATTAGTAGTAGTATACACTTGATGAAAGCAAAATAGATAATAAATTTTTATAATGAACATAAGAGATACATTTATTGAGACAGTATGTTTTAATAAAAACAATTGGGGCATGGTTTTATGGTGCTTCTATTAAAGGAACTGCAAATTATCCCTTTGTTTGGCACTCTAAAGGTTTTTACATGATGGTAAAATGCCAGCTGTCTAAGGGGTACACATTATTATAGAGAGAAGGGTAATTGCAAAAGGGGAAGTGGGAAAGGAGAAATTAAGGGCAGGTACTTTCTCACAGAGATCAGTTACTAGACAGAAAGCAGATGAAATTTGAGGATCTGAAAAGTAGTCTCCTGAAATCAGTTTTCAGGTACCCATCAGAAAATTTTTGATGCAGGTGTATGTGCACCTGAGTTAAAATCTGAACCCAGATCAAAAAGATGCTGGTATTGTTTAAGTGTTAGAATATGTTTGCTTTCAAATAATGCGAAATTAAACAAGGGATGTATTTCCCTGTCAGTATTTTGATGTTTGATGGCCACTCTCTTCACTACTATAAAGGCACTCAGGATGAGTCCATGATCAAGAAGAAAACCTCAGGGTAATGTGATTTTATGTGGTAGATATATCCTAGGCTTGGATCTTTCAGAAAAAAAAAAAAAAAAATAGACACAGCAAAAGCCAGATAAGACTATCCCCAGAAGAGATGAACATAATTAGAGAAAAGGTTGTAAGTCAAAGGAATGTGTAGAGCATGCAAGGGGGGCTGGTAAGTAACTTTATGCTAAAGATGGAAGGAACTGATCTGCGGCCATAGAATTGTACTCCTCAAACTTGAGTGTACAATGGAATCACTGGGAGGGCCTGCTAAAACAAAATTTCCTGTTAAAACTGGAAATTATTGGTTAGGCAGATTTTGATCTGCTGACTTGTTTAATGGGCTGTTTCTGCCAACAACTCTGAAATTTGTATTTCAGTATTTACAAGATGAACTTTTTCTATCATTCTTGGTCTGACAATCATGTTATATATCATGGTCCCTAGAGTTTGACACTACTGCAGTTTGTCACTGTAATTTTAAAATTTCTTTAAAGATAATAACTTTTTTTTTTAATTTTATTTTATTTTTATTTTTTTATTTTTTGAAAGAAAGAAAAAGAGAGGAAAGAAAGTGAGAGTGAAAGAAAGAAAAAAAAAGACTGTACAAGAGAAAGAAAGAGGAAGAAAAAGAGGGAGAGAGAACAGGATTCTTGTTCTACTGCCCAGGCTAGAATGCAGTCTAAAAATGATAATAACTTTTTAAATGATATCCAAACCTATGTCCATGTGGAATAGTAAATGTACTTATTTATTAAATGCTTTATAAATTCTGTTATTTAATTAAAATTAATTTGTATTAGAATTCAATAGAGAGATTAAAAGTTATAACACTCTGACAGTGAAAATTTCATTCTACAGCCTAATCACTGTTTTTTGTTTTTTTTCTTTTTTTTTAATAGCTATGATAGAATATGTACTTGGACTCAGGCTCAGAAATTACCAAACTGTTGTAACTGACCCAAAGATCTTCCATAAGTTGTCTTTTTTTGCAACCATGAAAACTCTCCTTTCTTTTTGCTTATTCCCCATTTTATTTACCTGAAAACTTATTGTACATTTTTGATTATTTCCAAATTGTCCACCTTGCCTATAGACTGCTAGAAACCATAAATAATAGATCATGTATGTCATATTCATCATGATGTTCTCAATGCTTTACATGATGCCTTGCTCACAGGAGGTCAAACATTTGCTAAATGAATAAACTAATAGATGAATGAATGAGGAATAAATAAATGAGTAGGGAATTAATATTAAGCATATATATATTTGTGTGTTACATGTGTATGTATATTACATGTGTGTATATATATATATATATGTACACAAACATACCACCTTGGACAGCACTGTTTCTTATAAATTTTAGAGTGTTTTAATTGAAATTAGAAATTCCCTTTCCCTGTTAACATATATGTAGTATATATACATATATATACACACACACAGACATATATATGGACAAAGATAATCTTAATTCATACTTCTTTTGCCCAGTTACCATCGCTAAGTAGTTCTGTTTGTTTATATTCAGTTACTTATAAGGTTTACATAACCATTAGCTCTTTTAGTCTTGCAAGCTTGGGACACTTATTTGTAGTGTTTTGACCCTGCTGAAAGATTTTTCTGTTGGTTTTTGTCCTTGAATGAGACTATTTGGAATATGTCCCTTTGTCTTTTAGTTTTGGTTAAACATGAATCTATTCTTTTGTAGTTATTTTTGCCGTTTTTTTGGTTATAATAAGGTTTCAGAAGCTTCTGTTCTTTTTCAAAAACCGTTTGATCATGAGGGAATTGGAATGTTACATTTCAAAAATTGAACACCTCATCTTGAGGAATGAAAAGCTTTGAAAGGGAGGTATCCAGTGTCCTTGCATTTAGACCAGAGCTGAGTCTGAGCTGACTTGAAAGCTGAGACATCAAAAGTATACAATTTAGCCGAGTTTTCTCAAACTAATCTTCAAGACACCTAAAATGCAAGCTTTGCTCAGCTCATCTGTCTCCTTTTAGTTCTAATATCTTGTTCAATTTCTGAAACACAAGAACAAAGGTTTTA
Source organism: Cacajao melanocephalus (assembly GCA_963573385.1). NCBI lineage: Eukaryota > Metazoa > Chordata > Mammalia > Primates > Pitheciidae > Cacajao > Cacajao melanocephalus. The sequence goes on along the minus strand of CAUYLG010045643.1, from coordinate 29,988 downwards.
TGGGAAGTTGTTAGTTAATTGAATCATGCTTATTATAAGAATGAAGGGACAAACAAATGGTAACAAAATTTGTGACAATTTTAGCATTTTCAACTTTTTCCTTACATGTAAATTTAAGTAATTTATATTCAGTATACTTTTTCATTGAATTATCAGATACTTAGTATGTTTAAATTTTTTACCCAACATGTACTAGACAATCTGATGGCTTACAATAATGTTTAAATAATTGTTTACACATCTTAACTTTTTAATTTTAATTGACAATAGAATGTTTACAGAACTTTGTTCAAGAAATCTAATATATTATGTTTTTACATCTTACCTCTCTTTTGTTTTTATTATAAAGGTTTTCCAGTATGAGTGTATAATTGCATGTCCATTTTTCTAAAAAAAAAATTCCATTGGGTAAATGATATATGTTCATTGTAAAATTGGTCAGAAAGACAATATTAATGTATTCCTTTAACAAAATCATGTTTATATTAATAATACTGTTTAATCTTTTTTTTCAACCAAAATGGTCACTTTTACATTTTTTAAAATCAACTTTAAAGATATTACTTTGAACTTTATTCTTTTCCTGAATATCAAAAATAACTCTTTCCTTTTTCATTAGGTTAAAGTTTAATCAAATGACACTGAAGTGTCTGATTTTATGGGAAACATCTTTAGACACTCTCTTTTAATTTTCAATTGAGTGTATTGTTTATACCACTTTTTCCCATGTTTCAAATAACAGATATTTTTAAGCAACTGCTATTTTCTTGCAAAGTTATAAACACTTTCAAGTAATTCTTATAACCTGTCAGCAAAATATATGCGCATGAGATTACAAAAGTATAGATTTTATTTAAAAAAATGAAATAAAGCATTAAAATCACACAAATGGATTACTTTTAGTGACTGATGGTCAATATTAAGTGTCAACTTTATTGGATTGAAGGATGCAAAATATTGTTTCTGGGTGTGTCTGTGAGGGTATTGCCAGAGGAGACTAACATTTGAGTCAGTGGGCAGGGTGCAGTGGCTCAAGCCTATAACCCCAGCACTTTGGGAGGCTGAGGCTGGTTGATTACCTGAGGTCAGCAGTTTGAGGCCAGCCTGGCCAACATGGTGAAAACCCATCTCTACTAAAAATACAAACATTAGCTGGGTGTGGTGGTGGGTGCCTGTAGTCTCAGCTACTTGGCACGCTGAGGCAGGAGAATCTCTTGAACCTGGGAGGCGGAGATTGCAGTGAGCCGAGATCATGCCACTGCACTCCAGCCTGGGCGGCAGAGTGAGACCGTGTCTTAAAAAAAAAAAAAAATTGAGTCAGTAGACTGGGAGAGGCAGAGCCACTCTCAGTCTGGGTGGACACCGTCTAATCAGCTGCCAGCATGGCTAGAACAAAGCAGTCAGAAGTTGGAAAGAGCAGCTTTACTGAGTCTTTCTCCTAGGCTGGATGGCTCCTGCCCTTAAACATCAGAGTCTAAGTTGTCTTTTGGACCTCTCCTATCATGCATGGAAAGATCAGCAGTTTGTCCTCACCAGAATAGACACTTCAAATATGGGTTTGCCTATCTTGCAAGCTGTGCTTCTGCCAAGGCTACCATCCAATGATTCATGGAATGCCTTATCCACTGTCATAGTATTCCATACAGCATTGCCTCTGACCAACGCACTCACTTTATAGTTAACCGAGTGTGGCAGTGGGCTCATGCTCAAAAAATTCCCTTGTCTTACTACGTTCCCCATCATCCTGGAGCAGCTGGATTAATAGAATGGTGGAAAGGCCTTTTATAGTCACAATTGCAATGTCAACTAGGTGATAATACTTTGTAGGGCTGGGACAAAGTTCTCCAGAAGGCTGTGTATGCTCTGAATCAGCATCCTATATATTATGTTGCTGTTTTTCCCATTGTCTGGATTCATGAGTCCAGGAATCAAGGGGTGGAAGTGGAAGTGGTACCACCCGCCATCACCCCTAGTGACACACTAGCAAAATTTTTACTTCCTGTTCCCACCACATTATGTTCTGCTGGCCTAGAGGTCTTAGTTCCTGAGGGAGGAGTGTTGCTACCAGGAAACACAATGATTCCATTAAACTGGAAGTTAAGGTTGCCGTATGGCCACTTTAGGCTCCTCCTACCTTTTAGGCAACAGGCTAAGAAGGGAGTTATAGTGTTGACTGGGGTTATTGACCTGGACTATCAAGATGAAATCAGTCTACTACTCCACAATGGAGGTAAGGAAGAGTATGTGTGGAATTCAGGAGATCCCTTAGGGCGTCTCTTAGTGTTACCATGCCCTGTGATTAACGTCAATGGGAAACTAAGACAACCCAGTCCAGGCAAGACTACAAATGGCCCAGACCCTTCAGGAATGAAGTTTGTGTCATGCCACCAGGTAAAAAAAAAAAACCATTACCTGCTGAAGTGCTTGCTGAAGGCAAAGAGAATACAGAATAGGTAGAAGAAGGTAGTTATCAATACCGGTTATGATCATGTGACCAGTTGCAGAAACGAGGACTGTAATTGTCATAAGTACTTCCTCCTTATTTTATTAAGAATATGTTTGTATGTGTATATACACTTATACTAAGAAAACATCTTCATTTGATTTTTTTCTTTTTCTTTTATCATGTGACATAAGATTAATTTTCTTTATATCAGCATTTAAGTGTTAACTTTATGTAATAGTGTTTAGGTTAAGGATTGATGCACTTACAGTTGTACAAAGGATAGCTGTATTATGTTAAGCATAATTATGACCTTATTGTCTTTACTTGGAGATTATGATTTCATGAGATGTGTATTGGTTCAAGTTGACAAGAGGTAGACTCGTGATGGTTCATATCAAGTGTTAACATGATTGGATTGAAGGATGCAAAGTATTGATTGTGGGTGTGTCTGTGAGGGTGTTGCCAAAGGAGATTAACATTTGAGTCAGTGGACTGGGAGAGGTAGACTCACCCTCAATCTGGGTGAGCACCATTCAATTGACTTCCAGTGCAGCTAGGAAAAGTAGGCAGAAGGTGGAATGAGCAGACATCACTGAGTTTTCTGGCCTTCATCTTTCTCCCATGCTGGGCGCTTTCTGCTCTGGGACATCAGACTCCAAGATTTCTGGCTTTTGAACTCTTGGACTTACACCAGTGGTTTGCCAGGAACTCTCAGGCCTTTGACCACAGACTGAAGGCTGCACTGTAGGCTTCCCTACTTTTAAGATTTTGGAACTCAGATTGAGCCACCGCTGGCTTCCTTGCTCCTCAGCTTGCAGACAGCCTGAGACTTCAACTTGTGATCATGTGATTCTTTATAAACTCCCTTTTGGCTGGGCATGGTGGCTTCTGCCTATAATCCTAGCACTCTAGGGGGTGGAGGCAGGCAGATTGACTGAGATTAGGAGTTCAGGACCATCCTGGCCAACATGGTGAAACCCTGTCTCTACTAAAATGAAAAAAAATTAGCCTGGTGTGGTGGTGTGTGCCTGTAATCCCAGTTACTCAGGAGGCTGAGGCAGAGGAATCGCTTGAATTCGGGTAGCAGAGGATGCTCTGAGCTGAGATCGTGCCACTGTGCTACAGCCTGGGTGACAGAGCAAGGCTCCATCTCAAATAAATAAATAAATAAATAAATAATAAATAAAATAAAATAAAAAATAGCTGGATGTGGTGGCGGGCATCTGTAATCCCACCTACTTGGGAGGCTGAGGCAGGGGAATTGCTTGAACCAGAAAGGCAGAAATTGCAGTAAGCCGAGATCGCTCCACTGTACTCCAGCCTGGGCAACAGAGGTAGAATCTGCCTCAAAAACAGAAAACAAAAAACCCCTCACTTTTACATATACAATATTCTATTAGTTCTGTCCCTCTAGAAAATCCTGACTAATACAGGGACTTAGAGGTAGGGAATAATGTAGGCTAGTATGCCTCAGTAACATTCAGAATATTCAGTAGGTCATTTTGGTGCAGTATGGTGGAGTCAAAGTAGGGTCTTACTGACCTGTAAGTGGCAGATGTTGCAGTTCACGGCTGCTGAAATGATAGAGATTTGCTGGGTGGGGATACCAAGGAAGTGAAAGCTTTGTGTCTGTGTTAGGAGTGAAGTCAGTTGTCTTTGTGGATGTTCACCAGTTCACTACAGGTTTTTTCCCAAGCGTTGGGTTACTCATGAACAGGAGAAATTTCCTGGGCCTTACCAGAGAGCAGATCCTTCAGGCATGAGAGCTGAACAAAGCTACCAAGGGTTGAAAAATGCTGGGAGGTATGGGAGTTCTGGGCTGGTTGGAGTGGAAAGACCTCACTGAAAATTCAAGCATTTGGCTGAGACTTCCAGAAGGCCTAGCCTTAGAGTTAAGAAGCATGTCCTAGAGTAACAGCCACACTGTAAGAGTAAGAATAGAACTTAACTAGAACTACTCTAACAAATAATACATCCAAGCAATCCAGTTATCCAGAGTTCTTCCATTTGTGTCTCTTTCTTTAATGCTTGACTGTCAAGGTCAGCATGCTTGCTTGGATCAAGCAGCTGGAAGGGGAAAAACAGGAGGATCATACCTGGGAGACTTTTAAGAGCCAGGATTAAAAGTCTATATTATTTCCATTCATATTTCATTACCTAGAACTCAGGCATATGTCCATGCCAAACTCCATGGGAAACTGGGACATGTGGTATGGTTCTAAGCAAGTAAGAAATGGAATTAAATTTGGTGTGTAATTAGCCAATCTCTGAAACATTTACAATGCACATTGAAGAGGGGAGGGCCGGTGAGGAAGGGAGAGGAGCTGGAAGGTTTTCACTGTTGAGAAAGCAAAATTCACTTCAAATCTTCATCTGTTCCGATATCTGGGAAAAGACATGTCCTGCTCAAGAATAACTGTTCAATCCTTTCTCCAGCATCCTCAGGGAGAAAATTTCTAAAATCGTATGAACTTACGTCAAGTGATCTTACTCTGGACATCACTGCACTGGCTGCAGAAAGTTCATTTTCCTGGAGCCAGGGTCCAGTTGCTTTGGCTTAAGATTGCTGCCAGTCCATATAGATGGAGCTAAAAGGGGCTCCTGTAGGCTTTCAGTGCCTGCTGTCAGCAAGAGAAGGCTGAGAACCTGAAACTTTGCCTTTTGAGTGCAAATAAGTGCCTAAAGTCCGTACTCATCCAAGCACATGATAAATTATAGACAGAAACTTCCCATACTTAATGGCCAGGTATGTGTGGTCATTTGAGAGTTTGGCTTATGGATTTATGTGAATGATTCAAAATAAATAATATACATATCTGTTGCAAATAAATGTAAAAAATATAAAACACCAATAGATTTTCCAAAAATTATCAGATACATTTATTGCTAAACAACTTGATATACCTTCTCTTCTGCTCTGCTCAAACTGGCACAGGAGCAAAGTAGGGGATGGTAAATAAAAGAGGAAGAGAGAAAGAAGATCCAGAAGATGAAAAATCAAAATGTCAGAGCAGGCAGTGTAAAGGGCAGAAACAGCTATGCTAGGTAAACTCAGAAAAATCTTCCTTTTGTCTTTGTTAATGGCAATGATCTCATTTGTGTGGAACACTAGAGTGCATTTAGATTAAGTGTTCTCTTCAGCTTGATTCCTAAGCTCATCAAGATCCTAAGAGCAGAGAACTGAATGATGCTGGGGAGCTTATCCTGAGCTTTGAAGAGATTATCCCCCAAGTTCGCTGGCAGGCCTGCAGAAGGTGACCTGCCTGTTATCTCAGAATGCTCCATACAGCGGAGATCATCAACACCATTATGGCCCTTACCACCTGTAGATGCCTTTAAGCAGCTTTAGATAGAAGATACATGGCATAGGCTTGGAGCAGAAATTTCATCACCATGATTTCTCTGCTGGGCCCTTGTTTAGAAACATTGCTCTCATCTTTGGGTTTGACAGGAAAACAGCAGCTGTTTTCTGATCATTTGGCCATCTGTTCTTTATTGCTTATATTATTAACATTTACAAGGGATAATTAGTATTTTGAAATGACTAAGATGATTGATCAAGAAACACCCAACTATCTTTACTGTGATGCCTGCCTTAAAAATGTCAAAGATAGCAGCAGTTACTTAATATATTAGCTCACTCTGATACTACAATATAGTCCACCTGATCAAAAATTCTCTCACTTTAATAATCAAGAAGCTATGTAAATATATATGTGTGTGTGTGTCTATATATATATATATATTTTTTTTTAGTTCACTCTATTTAGTCCAACTTAATTTCTTCATGGTCAGTCCACATGAAATATCTCTGACTGTTCCAGTCTGTAACAACCTCTTTATCACTTAAAAGGTATTTTGAAGTCCATCTAATATTTTAAAATATATTGTTATTAATTATTTTTACTTGTTTTTATATTCATTATTAGCTTATTTTATGAGTTTGATGTATTAATAATGTGCTTCTGGAAGGCTAGGAATGTCCTTCATAATTTTACCCACTTACATCACCATATCATTAAAATATTGAGTAATGGCTGGTCCTGAGTAAATATGTCCTAAATGTGTAGGAACAGACAACTGTAGCATGGCCCATTCCTAAATAATGAAATGATGGCAGAGATTCTACTCTTGGATTTGAAGGGTGTAAATTGTTAAAATTGCTAGTTTATGCAACTGACAGTTATTGAAGGCCTACCAGGTCCTGAATTACTGTAATACCCCTCAACGTCTCTTTATGCTTTCAGTCTCTTCTCCAATTTATTCTCTACACCACAACCAGAGTAAGCAGTCCTTCTATAACGCCAATTCATTCATGTTTTTGCCCTTTTCTTTATTTCTTTCAAGATAAAGTGCAACTTCTTGGCATGACATTCAAAGTTTATAATGATCTGGCTCTTGTAGGTATCCCTGCCCCTGCCATAGTTTCTTTTCTTTTTTTAAAACTTTAAGTTCCAGGATACATGCACAGAACGTGCAAGTTTGTTACATAGGTGTATGTGTGCATGGTGGTATGCTGCATCTATTAACCTGTCTTCTGAATTCCCTCCCTTCATCCCTACCCTGCAACAGGCCCTGGTGTGTGTTGTTCCTCTCCCCTGTGTCCATGTGTTCTTAGTGTTCAATTCCCACTTATAAATGAGAACATGCAGTGTTTGATTTTCTGTTCCTGTGCTAGTTTGCTGAGAATAACGGTTTTCAGCTTCATCTCTGTCTCTACAAAGGACATGATCTCATTCCTTTTTATGGCTGTATGGTATTCCATGGTATATATATATACATTTCCTTTATCCAGTCTATCATTGATGGGCATTTGAGTTGGTTCCATGACTTTGCTATTGTAAATAGTGCTGCAATAAATATACGTGTGCATGTGTCTTAACGGTAGAATGATTTATATTTCTTTGGGTATATGCCCAGTAATGGGATTGCTGAGACAAATGGTATTTCTGGTTCTATATCCTTGAGGGATCACCGTACTGTCTTCCATAATGGTTGAACTAATTACATTCCCACCAACATTGTAAAAGCATTCCTATTTCTCCACAGCCTCACCAGCATCTATTGTCTCTTGACATTTTAAAATCACCATTGTAACTGGTGTGAAATGGTATCTCATTGTGGTTTTGATTTGCATTTCTCTAATGATCAGTGATGTTGAATTTTTTTATAAGTTTGTTGAACATATAAATGTCTTTTTTTGAGAAGTGTATGTTCATATCCTTTGCCCACCTTTTAATGGGGTTGTTTGTTTTTTTTCTTGTAAATTTGTTTAAGTTTCTTATAAATTCTGGATATTAGATCCTTGTCAGATAGGTAGATTGCAAAAATTTTCTCCCATTCTGTAGGTAGCCCATTCACCCTGATAGTCTCTTTTGCTGTGCAGAACTTCTTCAGTTTAATTAAATCCCATTTGTCAAGTTTGGCTTTTGTTGCAATTGCGTTCGGCATTTTTGTCATGAAGACTTTGCCCATGCTTATGTCCTGAATGGCATTGTCTAGGTTTTCTTCTAGGGTCTTTATGATTTTGGGTTTTACAGTTAATTCTTTAATCAATCTTGAGTTAATTTTTTGTATGAGGTATAAGGAAGGGGTCCAGTTTCAGTTTTCTTTATATGGTTAGCCAGTTTTCCCAGCAAAATTTATTGAATAGGAAATTCTTTCCCCATTGCTTGATTTTGTCAGGTTTATCGAAGATCAGATGGTTGTAGATATGTGGTGTTATTTCTGAGGTCTCTGTTCTGTTCCATTGGTCTATATCTCTGTTTTAGTACCAGTGCCATCCTGTTTTGGTTACTATAGCCTTGTAGTATAGTTTGAAGTCAGGTTTGTTCTTTTCTTTTTGAATTGCCTGGTCTATATGGGGTCTTCTTTGATTCCATATGAAATTTAAAGTAGTTTTCCCTAATTCTCTGAAGAATGTCAATGGTAGTTTGATGGGAATAATATTGGATCTATAAATTACTTTGAGCAGAGTGGCCATTTTTATGATATTGATTCTCCCTATTCATGAAGATGGAATGTTTTTTCATTTGTTCATGTCCTCTCTTATTTCCTTGAGCAGTAGTTTGTAGTTCTCCTTAAATAGGTACTTCACATTCCTTGTTAGCTGTATTCCTAGGTATTTTATTCTCTTTATAGCAATTGTGACTAGGAGTTTACTCACGATTTGGCTCTCTGCTTGTCTATTATTGGTGTAAAAGAATGCTTGTGATTTTTACACATTGATTTTGTATCCTAGACTGCAAAAGTTGCTTCAGCTTCAGGAGTTTTTGCACTGAGATGATGGGGTTTTCTAAATATAGAATCATGTTGTCTACAAACAGAGACAATTTGACTTCCTCTCTTTCTATTTGAATACCCATTATTTCTTCCTCTTACCTGACTGGTCTGGCCAAAACTTCCAATACTATGTTGAATAGGAGTGGTGAGAGAGGGCATCCTTTTCTTGCTCCAGTCTTCAAAGGGAATGCTTCCAGCTTTTGCCCATTCAGTATGATATTGGCTGTGGCTTTGTCATAAATAGCTCTTGTCGTTTTGAGATATTTGCATCAATACCCAGTTTATTGAGAGTTTTTAATGTGAAGGGATGTTGAATGTTATCAAAGGCCTTTTCTGCATCCATTGCAATAATCATGTTTTTGTCTTCGGTTCTGTTTATGTGATGAATTACATTTATTGATTTTCATTATGTTGAACCAGCCTTGCTGACTTGATCATGGTGGATAAGGTTTTTGATGTGCTGTTAGATTTGGTTTGCCAGTATTTTATTGAGGATTTCCGCATCAATGTTCATCATGGATGTTATACTGAAGTTATGTTTTTTTTGTTGTGTCTCTGCTAGGTTTTGTTGTCAGGATGATGCTGGTTTCATAAAATTAGGGAGTTAGGGAGGAGTCCCTCCTTTTCAATTGTTTGGAATATTTTCAGAAGGAATGGTACAAGCTCCTCTTTGTACCTCTGGTAGAATCTCATCTTGAATAATAGTTCCCATAATCCTCATGTGTCATGGAGGAAACCTAGTGGGAAGTAATTGAATCATGGGGGCAGTTATCTCCATGATGTTCTCATGATATTGACTGAGTTCTCAAGAGATCTGATGATTTTATAAGGGTTTTTTTTTTCTCCCTTCACTCTGTATTTCTCCTTGCTGCCAACATGTGAAGAGATATGTGTTTTCTTTCCCTTCTGCCATGACTGTAAGTTTCCTGAGGAAGATTGCTGCCTGTTCCTTCCTCTGGAAGCTTCATCCCAGAGGAGTACCCACCAGGTGCCAGCCAGAGCTCTCTTGTATGAGATGTCTGTTGACCCCTGCTAGATGTCTCCATCAGGAAGCATGGGAATTAGGGACCCACCTGAGGAGGCAGTCTGTCCCTTAGCAGAGCTTGAGCACTGTGCTGGGAGATCTACTGCTGTCTTCAGAGCCAGCAGGCAGGAACGTTTAAGTCTGCCGAAGCTGCGCCCACAGCCACCCCTTCTCCCAGGTGCTCTGTCCCAGTGAGATGTGAGTTTTATCTATAATCCTTTTACTGAGCTTTCTTTCAGAGATGCCCTGCCCAGAGAGGAGGAATCTAGAGAGGCAGTCTGGCTATAGCGACTTTGCTGCACTGCAGTGGGCTCCACACCAGTTTGAACTTCCCTGCAGCTTTGTTTGCAGGGTGAGGGGAAAACCATCCACTCAAGTCTCAGTAATAGTAGACGGCCACCCCCCACCCCCCCCCCAAGCTCAGGTGTCCCAGGTCAACTTCAGACTGCTGTTCTGGCAGTGAGAATTTCAAGCCTGTGGATCTAAGCTTGTTGGGCTTTGTGGGGGTGGGATTTGCTGAGCAAGACCACTCAGCTCCCTGGCTTCAGCCTCGTTTCCAGGGGAGTGAATGGTTCTGTTTCACTGGCATTCCAAGCACCACTGGGGTATGAAAAAAAACTCCTGCAGGTAGCTGAATGTCTGCTTAAATGGCCACCCAGTTTTGTGCTTGAAACCCAGCCCTGGTGGCATAGGCACCCAAGGGAATCTTCTGGTTTGCGGGTTGCAAAGACCATGGGAAAAGCATAGTATCTGGGCTGGATAGCACTGTCCCTCATGGCACAGTCCCTCATGGCTTCCCTTGGCTAGCAGAGGGAGTTCCCTGACAATTGTGCTTCCTAGGTGAGGCAATGTTCCACCCTACTTCTGCTCACCCTCTGTGGGCTGGACCCACTGTCTAACCAGTCCCAGTGAGAGAACTTAGTACCTCATTTGGAAATGCAGAAATCACTGACCTTGTATTTGGTCTCACTGGGAGCTGCAGACCAGAGCTGTTCCTATTTGGCCATCTTGCTTTCTCCATGAATTTTATTTTCTAAGTACTAATTAAGAGATTTTTAGCAAATGAGTAAAATATATCTGACCTATGCTTTACTAATAAGTTATACAAGGGCTAGTTTGGATGAGTAAGAGATTAGAGGCACAGATTCCCTTACGAAACCATTTCAAAGGCTAGGTAAAGAATGACAAAGATTCAGCTAAATAAATAGCAATGAGTAAGGAAATCAAGGAATAGTGATGAGGTATATTGTAGATTAAAGGTCCACAGGAATTTTGCAGGGAATATGTGTAGTTTTCAGAATGAAGGGGTAGGAAGAGAAAAATGAGCTGCAGTAAATTCTGTAGCTGGTGGTATCCAAAAACCTTGAGTGACTTCATTATAATTGTTTTGGAACACTGTTATCAGAACTATATTATAACCATAGTAACCATATTTATTTAGTATTGAAATGCATTTATATCACACCTGATTCCAATGATTGTATGAGAACTCATAGTAATGATAATAGGTTTTATTTTCAAAAAGTAAGAAAATTATTTTTTTCTTGTCAGAAAGGCCAGGCTCAATTTATTTATCACTTTCCTCTTAAGGAAATAGGATTTTCTGTTGCTTATTTTTCTCACACCAGTTGTTTAGCAAATCAAAACCTGACATTCAGTAATCTGAAAACTACCAAAATGCAGCAGAGAGAATAGGGAAACAAAGAAGTTAGGAAGGGGACTAAAGTCAAGTGCTTTTGGTCAGATAATAGAGAAGGGAATCAAAGAAGAGATACAAGTGTTCTCTAACATGATTTTTATAAAACTCAGGGTTATATAATTTTTAGATTATCCACATGATCTCTCTAGGTGGCCCACAAACAAATGAAAGGTTAGCTTAAAAACAACTCTTCCTAAGGAGAAGTAGAATGTGGTCCTAAATTCCGTGATTTACCTGTTTTAATTTTAATCTGAATGTATGTGTAATAATTGGTAATTCTTTAACCATTTGAGTCAGATCTATGATATAAACCAGGTGATATTTTTCCTAAAATAATTTGTTTTAAATACAATAGGTCAGCATATTCTGGGTGTGTTACACTGCCAAAAAGAAACCCTTTATTGTCTACTTCTTATTTTGACTTCACATTTTTATTATTGTTATACTACAACATAGTATGCTGTTTCACTATACATACACAAATTGATTTATCTATCTAGATCTGTCTATCTGTCTATATCTTCATCTCCTAAATAGAGAATGAACTCTTAAAAATAGTTTTTTTAAAGAAGGATTTCACTTTAGTACACTTTCTTCTTGGTTATAGATAGTTTGCTAATTTAACTCTCATGGTTTTATATATATTAAAAGCCCCAAAATGCAAAATTGTAAGGCATTAACCAAGAAATAATGTTTGATGTGTACCTCAATGTATAAGTTAGAATGTGAAACCAAAGAATAACACCTCTAGAATTTGTCCAGACATCTCCCCTTACCCACTTCACCACCACTGCCAAAAACAGAAATAAGAACAAAGAAAAGGACTCCAGTGCTACAAGGAAATGAAAGCTTTTGAACAAGGTGCATGACTCTTCCTCCAAGAATTCACCCATTATCCTTCTGTGTGATGTTGATGTGTAATTTGCTACCGTAAAATTTCTACTAATTAACTGTATTAGATGCTGAGGTGCACCCCATATCCCTTCACAATCCAAACACTCATTTCCCACTTCTGAGAGTGAGGCTGTGACAGTTACAGCTGAGTCTCTTGCCAGAAATGGCTCTTGGCCAAGCAGAGCTGCCTCAGGCAAGGTTGTACCTGCTCCCTGGGGGCAGCCTGCATTCAACAACAGAGCCTTATGTGAGCTACAATTCATATCTCCGTTGTTTCAATTTGGTTAATCTCTTCAGGGTCTTCCCAACTTCAAAGCAAGCCAAAGAGTTTGCTGAGACCTCTTTTGAAAATGCATCTCAGTTTACTTTTTCCTTCCACAAGATCAATTCTGTTTCACTCTCTCTCAAGGGTTGTATCAGAGAGTCCTTCATAATAAAATGCTCATTTACAAAGATTCATCTCAGATTTGGCCTGTGACAGTAATTTTTTTTGTTTTTAGGGGAAAAAATATTTTTCTATTATGTGCTCTGTTCTTCCAAGTATGATTGAAACACAACATGAGGAGGAAGCTACCCTGTGAAGAGAGAGTGAGAAATGCAAAGATTATGTTATTTTGAAAACATATTTTGACTATGTTTCTGAGATTACTGTGTGACTAGAAGAAATATTTACAAATTACATGTACCTGGCCTTACAGCAAGCTCAATAGGAGTCATTAGTATACTTGGTCTCAGAATCTCGACCTGTTACTTAACTGGCTAGATCACAGTTCCTCTCCAGATCTCTAACGGCAATTAAATTAATTGGGGTTAAGAATGGTACAAAATTTATGATTCTATCAGTTTTTTCTGGATATAGCCTGTGCTCAGGTTCTTAAGTCTCTGAAGGTGTAAAGGTTTAAAATATATGAAGAGTAAGAAACAAACAAAAATACTCCTTAAATTTAAAAAGTACAAAATAAATTTCTAAACTTACTGGTGCTCTTGTTTTATGTTTAAAGTTTGTCACCACCATAGCATATTTTCTTTGTTTGTTGTTGATGGTGTTAAAGAGTTATTATATTTACTATATAAACCTTCAACTCCAGAACTTAGAGTACCACTGTAAAAAAATGCAGTAGAATTAGTGTATGAGGTCAACATTTGAGCTTTCAAAAGCTATTTCAGGTTGTTTCTGTGAACAGCTTTGACTGACCAAAAAGTCCATATGCATATGACTTTGCACACACAGAAACAGACTTTTCTTTATAATACCTTTCCCAAATAAGAAAAAGCAGTTTACTAGGGGTTGACTATTCACTGGAGAAGAGTATTTGTAGAATTTGTGAGCATTTTATCTATAAGCAGAATTTATAGAAAATAATTTGCCATTCTAAAAAATTTCATTGGAGTATTGTCTTTATTCTTCTTTGCAAAAACTCATAAAATGTATAAAAGAATTCAAACTTAAGGATAGTATAGTGTGTTTGTTTTAATTTTTTGCAAATGACAGTAACCATTAAGCTATCTTAGAGCATCCCACATAGGGGTGGGGGTGTGGGAAAGGAGAAATATAATGGTAATATTTTAGTTCTCAGACCCACTCAAAAAGCATTCTGAAGAATCATTTACAATAAAATTATAAAATTTTTATTGGTCGAAAATATATGTTCCAAGAGGAGCATTTAAATAGAGATAGTATAAAAACAAAAAATAAATCAGTAACTCTAAATTGAGATTGCTTTATGGTGTAAAATGTAGAGATGAGATTGTTCATGTTCAGTTAAGCAAAGACAATGAGTGCAATCAGCAACATGCACTGTCGTACTGAGATACCTCTCAAAATGAACTAGAAGCATTTTTCTTCGTGTTTAATTACTGCTGATGATTAAGTTATATTCAAAGATTCTTCCTGGGTTTTGTGTGGTTTTCAGGTAATAGCGGCCATTCTAAAATTTAAGTAAAATTATATGTAATTGAGCCTTTCTTAAATAGTAAAATAATAATGCATTGAATTTCCATTTTCACAAAAGTTGAGGATTAGACATAGAATACATCTGGAAAACCTGTTCACTCAGTATTGATGACTAATTTGAATAATTGATTTTAAGACAAAAATGGAACAGGAAGTCACAGTTCTCTCTCTACATATATATATATATATATATATATATATATATATATATAAACTAACAGATCACCAAGAAACAGAAAAGAAACAAAAATCCCAGGTAGTATGGGAGGAAAATGTTAATTGAGCGGCTGTTCCAGCAGCTCTTGCTGCTTTGCTCTCTTGGACCACCTTATTTTTATAGGGAAAATTTTCTTTTAAAGCACATGCACACAGAAATTCAAATAGCGGTATTAAGCTTATTTTATATTTGTCATCTGCACTGTATTTTGACATTTTTCATTGCTTGTCCTAATAAGAAAAGGAAGGCCAGTGGAGTGGAAACAGCAGCAATCTGGAAATAGAATTTCTGAGGTTGAATCATGACTGCTTCTTTAAAGTTGTATATTGTTGGGAAAGACATTAATATAGATGTCTCTCTGCTCATCTGAAAGTAGACTAGTCTATTTCTAATACGTCTACTAATTGTAAAAGTTATTTGAGAATATAGTCATTTTTTCTGGAGAATTTAAAGCAAAGGGAAAACACCTGACTTGTGAAAGATTTTTAATGCAGGACTTGAAGGTGGGATTGCTCTGCAGCATCAAGTGATGCCTTTTTGCAGAGCATGTTTAAGGGCACTTTGGAAGGAGAGAAAGTGAATGATAACCTGGAGGCAGCAGTGTTTCCTAACCAGTGGTTAGACAGTCTCTAGAAGCTCTTGAAGATGCTTTTGGGAGATTCTTTTGTTAAACATTCTGCAATTGCAACTTCTATATTAAAAAAGAAGCAAACTAAAAGATGATTCCAAACACTAAATTCCTTTGAATTGGAACCATATAAGATAGCTATGGGTAAAGAACAAACAGAAGCAAAATTCATGACTTAGCCAATCAGTTTATCACTCAACCAAGCAATTTTAACCAATGTGATAATTTTGGTTATTGTATATTACTTTTACATTGTTTTTATTATTAGTCCTATACTAAATAATTAATAGCAATAGTGAACCACTTGTTAAGGATTTTTATTGCATATAATTAAGAATATAAGAGTGACACTAATTCTGAAAAGTCCATTTATGATTTCAGCATATCAATGTGTTGTCCATTTTATCAAAATTCTTTTACAGCACATTAGGGTATCCCTACGAATAATGAATAAAAATGTAGTTATAAGAAAATATAGTTATGATTTATACAAATTCAGAATGAAGATTATTCAGAAATCCTTCAATTCATTATTTGAGGAGGAGCACTTTTAGTTTTCATGTTGAATCTTTCTTACATAAGTCATAGTTTGGAAACAAAACCTGCAAATTATAAAAATAATTTAGGTGACTTTGAAACCACAGAATACAAGAATTTCAGAAAACCTATAGAGAAAATGGTTGTCTATTGTTGGTATCACTACATAATATACATTTTAATATGTTTTTGGTTAAAAATCCTAACACTTCATGCTATGTAATTTCTCGATAAATCACCATGTATTAAACACATCATGTAAGCCATAACAGCATTCATCACTTTTAATTAGAAAAACTCAATTTGTCAAAATCTGAGCTACTTATATGTAGCCATTTAAGATAAATGTTAAATGTATTAAAATTAAACAAACTTAAAAATTTAATCTGTTTTATTAACCACATATCAATTGTTCAATAGCTACATGTCTTGTTGCTACCATATTGATTATCAAAGAATAAAACATTTTCATTATTCCCATTATTTCATAAAGTTCTAGTAGATATTACTGGTTTAAATATTATAAAATTTAATAATAATTTGGTCTTAATATAATACTAATCTAAATTATGTTATACTATATATTTTATGTAAAATTATATATATGATGTATGCTCAAAATTATTGTCTTGCAAGCAAACATGACATAAAATCTTTATAAGAACTTGACCAGTTATTTAGCTTTCTTGTTAACTATTTTGTTACAAGAGGAGACTTTATAATCTAAATAAATAAATAGGTAGTGGTTTAGTATTCAGGTAATGTTACACAGATCAGTTATGTCAGCTCTGTTCTTGGCAGGAGTTGTATAGCAGTTTAGTAGAGCATATGGAGTAGGTCTTGCCTGTAGTATAGCACTTATGTTTTAAGGTAACTGGTATGCATAAGCAAAAATCAAGCTCTGTTATTAAGGTTAAAGAGACTGACTTGTATTCTCTATGCAGGGCTATAGTCTGCATGGATGAGGGCTGTACAACAATCTAAAGACAAAACAACAATATTTATATAACGTACTGCTGTGTGTACTATTTTGAAAGGTACTCAGTGGAAGAACGAAGAGTTTGAAAAAGTTGGAGGAAGACACAGTCACTTACACATAACTACTATAAAATGTTTAGCTTGACTCCTGAAACTCTTATACCTTTGAAAGGGGTTGCATTCTGATTGGTCTCCTAGGCTAAATATTCTTCAAAACATATTTCCAGATAAATAAATGAGTTAACCTCCTGAGCTGTGATTTTGTATTGATTTTGAAGGTTTTGACAAATTCAGTGTAGAATGATTTGAATGATTCACCTTCAATGATTTTGAAGGTTTTGTAGAATGATTTGAATGATTCACCTTCAATGATTTTGAAGGTTTTGACAAATTCAATGTAGAACTATTGTTAATGATCACATTGGCCAAAAGGTTGACAGAAAAAAGGAAGATGTTAACAGCTCTCTTGGTTATGACAAAGTATAGAGAAATTAAATAAGAATACTAATAAACTGATTAGGGCATGAAATTATTTTGTTACTTTAAATTAAAATATCTTAAGATTTAAAATAGAATTGTTGCCATTCTCCTTCTATTTACTCAGAGACTTGTAGTGGTAATGCTTGAATGGTAAGGACATGCATTAAAGCCCTGGGATCTATGTAAAGTCCATGCATCTCATCTTGAGGTAAGAGATGCTTAGCATCGATTTTATATTAGCATTACTCATGGAGCTTCTAAAACTGCTGCTGCCAAGGACTCACCTCTATACGTTAAATTAGATCCTCTAGGGATAAAGCCCATAAAATGGCATGTTTACAAAGCTTCCCAGGAAATTGTAATGAGCAGCTCATTTTGAGAACCTCTAACTTAAAGATCTTAAAAATTTCCTTTTGGTTTTCTATTTTTTACTAGATACCACACCTTATTTATCAAAACAGGGATTTTAACTTTTAAAAATAATGTTACTGTTGCATCTAGTTAATAGTAAATATGCTTTAAAACAATAAAATATTAATATACATTATTTTATAAACAATGTAAAAGTAAGCTAGCATTTAAATTCAATACGAAGCATTTTTTTGAGATTAAGTTATCTGACGTTCATAGCAATTAATAATAGCTTATGAGCTTCAGCACATTGGGAACTTCAGAAAGTCACTATATCCTGAATTTCATGCGGTGACTTTCAGAGCTTCACCTTGCCCTTAAGCATGGAATCACAGCTTTAATTTGTCTTCTAACTAATTGGTACTTAAGCCAATTGAATTGAGTTGTCCTCATTGAATTATAATTCAGGTAATGAGATTGTCAACTTCACAGTCCTCTTTCTTTTATACTGTTTTCTCAGCACCCCATCAGACTTGAAAGACTGTAAGAAGTAACTGTCTTTAGCTTCCTGGTTCTTGTAGGGGACGATTGAATCACAAGTTTTAGGTAGAAATAGAACTGGATCTAGACCCGATTCTCTGTTGTTCTCTAGTCATGCCTGGGACTTAATTTCAGTCCAGGTGTATGTCCTATTTATCTGTTTAATTAACACTTGGTTAAAAGGTGCCATCCATAACTGAAATTTACATGGTTTAATCCTATGTGGTTTATACATTGCTTTTTACACGGATTTTCATTTAATTACCATGACAAACCTGCAAGTTAGGAACTATTTTTCTCGTTTTTCAGGTAAAGAGTGGAGCTTAGAGAGATTAAATTTCTTGTCTACATTCTCACAGTTAATAAATGGTGGTATTGGGACTTGGATATGGTATTCTGAACCTAAGCCCAGTGATTTTTCTACTATGTCATGTAGTGATTTTTTTTTAATGTTGACAGATAATATATTTTACAAGTTCTGATTTTTCATGATCAGAAAATAGAAGTAATTCACTGTATGTTTAATTATATAATAGTATATTTTTTCCCCATTGTAAGGGAACCTACATTTTTCTTCCCTATTTCTCAATAAGAATTCTATTTTTTTGTATCTCTTGTGTTTATGGCACAGAAAGGTAACTCCTCTATGTTAAATACCCAAATATGCAAGGCACAATACAGAGAACAAATTAGGATTTGAATTTGGAACCTAAGTACCCATAAAATTCACCTTGGAGATTAACAGAATTAAAGCAGCTTGAGGACTTCCAAGTTTAAGCCTATTTGTTAGATCCATTATTGCTGACTTCAAAAGAATATCAACTGACTGGGAGGATTTTCTATTTCATGAAGGGAGTTTTCCTTGGAGCTGTTCATAAGTGATTTCTTCAGAGAATTCTCATCTGGTAATGACAGAACTATGTATGACAAGGCTTTCTGATTTATGTTTGGAAGATCTTGCAGATTGGTAATCAGATGTTGAATTTATTCACATAAATTCTAACAATCCCAAATAGTTCTTGTATGATTTTCCCTCATCATTTTTACTGAATTTGAAGTGTTCTGCTTTGTCTATTAAGCTTTAGATTTATATTTCTAATTATATGCTGACTACTGAGAATCTTGCAAGCGTCACAAAATCAACATGTCTCAGACTAAAGTATTCTTCTGTCCCTTACTTATCCTTCACTGAAAAGAAAGACTAAACATATACTTGAATTCCTTTTTTGGTGAATTGCATCATCATTCACAGGGAACCAACCAAACTATGCACCTACTTGTCTTCCTTAATTTTATCAATATTTTTACCTTTAAATCTTTTGATTGTCACGTCTAAGTTTTAACATACCCATCATCTACATCTCTCTTAAAAAAAATCTTCCTGTACTTTTATAACTCTGCCACCATCTGGGCTCAATATTCCCCTTCTTTAAACCAAATAAAAAATTGCATCGTCTTCCTAATTATTCTGTCTGCAGGTCCTCCTCACTTTAATAGCAGACACTATACTAGAAAAGTCCCTTCCTTTCTTAAAGCCGTAAAATATTTGTCACACCTTTTTTTTTTTTTTTTGAGATGGTGTCTCACTCTGTCGCCCAGGCTGGAGTGCAGTGGCACGATCTCTGCTAACTGCAGTCTCTGCCTCTCAGGTTTAAGTGAATCGCCTGCCTCAGCCTCCCTCATAACTGGGACTACAGGCACGCACCACTACGCCCAGCTATTTTTTTGTATTTAGTGGAGACGAGGTTTCACCATGTTGGCTGGAATGGTCTCGGTCTCCTGACCTTGGGATCTACTCTCCT
This sequence comes from Cacajao melanocephalus, assembly GCA_963573385.1. Taxonomy (NCBI): domain Eukaryota; kingdom Metazoa; phylum Chordata; class Mammalia; order Primates; family Pitheciidae; genus Cacajao; species Cacajao melanocephalus. Next base: position 10,156 of record CAUYLG010045643.1, on the reverse strand, counting down.
CAGCCTCCCAAAGGGCTGGGATTACAGGCATGGGATTACAGGCTGGGATTACAGCCACCGTGCCTGGACTATCACACTTTTAAGACTAAATTCAACATGCAGTTCTCTAACTATTCATCTAACTGGCTGCTTTTATTTCTCTCATTACACGGATTCCATGATCTTGCTATGGAAGTTTTCTTTTCATCCCTTTCTCTGATGGCTCATGCTCCTTATCATAAATGGCATCTCTCTAGTGGGGCTGTCCCCGACCACTGGCACTCAAATAGTCCCCCATCACATTCTATCATGTTCTCTTATTTTAATTATATGCACAGTGCTCATAACTAATATTTTTCTCTTTGTTTGATATCTGTCCCTTGCTGGAACAAAAACTCTAGATCTTATGTGCCTTGTTTACCATTCTATTTCCAGAGCACAGACCACTGGTTGAAACATAATAAATATCAGTGTTTGTTGCAAATGTTGTTTTTCTGCTAGGAACAGCCTTTACTCCTCTTTCCTTTGGAGACTTCTTACTGATCCTCCTCTTTTTTTTTTTTTTTTTTTTTTGACAACTTTCCTGGGCAGTGTTAATTGGTCTTTCCTTTTTGCTCTCTTAGCCCTGGTGCATTTCTTTATTATAACTTTTACCAATGTCTATTACATTATGTGTCTATTTACCCCAGTAGACTCTGAACTTTTCAAGAATCCAAGCTATGAGTTGTCTGTAGTTTCTGTTGGTGTGTATTTTAGTAAGTTCTCATGAGGGATGCCAGTATGTTGAGGAAATAATGTTTATGTTTACAGCTTGGTGAGAATGTATGGATCTTTTTTATAATGATAATTTTATTTCAATAATAAATTTCTTAATTTTGTTAATTATTATTATCTATAGAAAATATAAAAGACAATTGTTGAATATTAGAATAAAGCTTGCTACTCTTTCAAAAGAGAAAAGGTTAGAAAGAACACCGATAAGCTACAGATACAGTAGTATGATACCCATTCAAATCCACAGAAAGACTATTTTTAAAAATTACTGAAGTAATGAAGTAAATTTAATGTATGCTTCCAGAAAAACAACTATTTGTCATGTGAATTCTTATAGGTTATAGGTTCATAAATTCATAAATATATTTAAAATCATAGAAATTTTGGAATTCACAAGCGTTAACATTTATTGGTAACTCTAAACCTAGTTTAAGGCCAGGTGCGGTGAGTCACATCTGTAATCCCAGCACTTAGGGAAGCCAAGGCAGGTGGACTGCTTGAGCACAGGGGTTCAAGACCAGCCTGGGCAACATGGTGAAAACTTGTCTCTACTTTACAACAAAATACAAAAATTAGCTGGGCGTGATAATACATGCCTATAGTCCTGACTACTCAGGAGGCTAAGGTGGGAGAATTGTTTGAGCCTAGGAGTTCAAGGTTGTAATAAGCTATGATTGTGCCACTGTACTCCAGCCTGGGCAACAGAGTGAGACCCTGTCTCAAAAAATAAAAACAAAACAAAAAAACCTAGGTTCTAAGGGAAAAAAAAGGAGGCCAGCGCAGATGTGCAGATAGGCAATTGAAACAGGGAATGAATCATGAAAAATAGAATATGATAAACTATCGACTGACCACTCTTTCTTGATGAACTATGGAGAGAAGCAACTAGCTGCAGGGTTACCCGGGATATCCCTGCAGCTTAGTAAGATAGTTTTGAAAAGATTGTCTCAGAATAGTTCACTAGTGCAAGAAAAGAAAAGCAGATGTACCTGTTGGTGTCTTCTATCTTCTGTCTTTCATTGCTCTTATTTCCCTTATAAGGCACTAACTCCCCACATTTCTAGTTGACATTGATTTGAAAGCTTTGACAGCCTCTGGGGAGGTTGTATTTTATGTCTGATGATATGGCACTTTATTCCTGTCTGCAAGTTGTGGGTAGAGTCCTTCAATCCCCAAATGTAGGCTGATTGTCCTCAGGCACAGAAGTTCATGGCCTATATGAAGTAATTAGGATCTCAAAGGTGACTGAAATGTAACAAATGGCCAAAGGTGCAGGGAACAGGGGAGAACAAAGGAATCTGAGGAGATACATATGCCCAGTATAATACATTGCTTGACCTATTCAGATCCATTCATGTCACCCCATTATATTTGTCTTCCATAACACAATATGGAGCCTTCATTCTTTCTTCTTCTTTTTATTATACTTTAAGTTGTAGGGTACATGTGCAGAACACGCAGGTTTGTTACATAGGTATACATGTGCCATAGTAGTTTGCTGCATCCATCACCCATCATCTATATTAGGTATTTCTCCTAATGCTATCCCTCCCCTATCCTCCCACCCCCTGCTATCCTTCTCCTAGACTCCCACCCCCTGACAGGCTCCAGTATGTGATGTTCCCCTCCCTGTGTCCATGTGTTCTCATTGTTCACCCGCTTATGAGTGAGAACATGTAGTGTTTGGTTTTCTGTTCTTGTGTCAGTTTGCTGAGAATGATGGTTTCCAGCTTCATTCACGTCCCTGCAAAGGACATGAACTCATCCTTATTTATGGCTGCATAGTATTCCAAGGTATATATGTGCCACATTTTCTTTATCCAGTCTGTTATTGATGGGCATTTGGGTTGGTTCCAAGTATTTGCTATTGTGAACAGTGCCACATAAACATATGTGTGCATGTGTCTTTATAATAGAATGATTTATCATCCTTTGGGTATATAACCAGTAATGGGATTGCTGGGTCAAATGATATTTCTATTTCTAGATCCTTGAGGAATCGCCACACTGTCTTCCACAATGGTTAAACTAATTTACACTTCCACCAACAGTGTAAAAGTGTTCCTATTTCTCCACATCCTCTCCAGCATCTGTTGTACCCTGATTTTTTAATGATGGCCATTCTAACTGGCATGAAATGGTATCTCAATGTGATTTTGATTTGCATTTCTCTAATGATCAGTGATGATGAGCTTTTTTTCATATCTTTGTTGGCCTCATAAATGTCTTCTTTTGAGAAGTGTCTGTTCATATCCTTTGCCCACTTTTTGATGGGGCTGTTTGTTTTTTCTTATAAATTTGTTTAAGTTCTTTGTAGATTCTGGATATTAGCCCTTTGTCAGATGGAACCTTCATTCTTTATGAGAACAAATGTCTGCATTTCTTCCCTAAAAGGAGAGTTATAAGTCCCCTTTAGGTGGTGGGCAGTTATGATCTTCTAGACTGAAGGCCAAAACCTAAATGAAACCAGCTACTTTCCTCACTACTGCAGTTAGTCTGTAGGCTATAATTCTATCACAGTCTTCCAAGGTCTCCTAGTTTTAGATTTTCTTCAACATATTCCAGCATATTATCTGGCCTGAATTACTTCCTGATGAGTGCTCAAAATCCCATCACTGACAGTATGAATGTTTATTTGCCTTTTTTTTTTTAAGAGTTGTAGTTGCTGCTTTTGTCTATTGACAGTTATCACTAGGAAAAGAAAGGCCCTGGATTCCAGACATACATCTTCCTCTGCCTTTGTGTAGTAGTAGCTCTAGGCTCTCATTGTAATAAGGATTAAATTACTTCACCTAGTATAGTAATTAGCTCCTCTTTTGGTCTGTGGTATACAAGTGTGAGAAGCCAGTGTGAGAAGATTGTAGTAGCATTTTCAAGATCTGTGAATCCCTTACTGTGCTCTGGTGCATGTCTCATATCCCCAGAAACAGAGTAACTTCTAATCTGGTTAAACCTAATGTTAAGGGGATGAACAAATAATACAGTTTGTTTCAAGTAGATTCTTAGATATGATAGAGAGAGGGCCACTGTTAGCATAATCAGTTTCTTCTGACAAGACTAATACTAATGCTTGGCTGTGAAAATGGAAAATGAACAATGATGAGTTCATTCATCCATTGATTCATTCACTTATTTGACATAATGCTTACTTAATATATACCAATAATCTAGGACCTAGGCAACACAAAAATAAAAAAACATAGACTTAGTGCATGTCCTCATGGAACTCACAGTTGGGAAGGAGGCATGCTCAGAAGTACTAAGCATTAAGTGAAAGTACTAAGTACTCAACAACAAACAAATATATTCAAATGTATTATGTACCATAAAGGAAACAGGTGCTGAGACAGCTGATAGAGCTTAGATAAATCTACATTTTTTTTTTTTGAGACGGAGTCTTGCTGTTTAGGCAGGCTGGAGTGCAGTGGCACGATGTTGGCTCACTGCAACCTCTGTCTCCTGGAGTCAAGTGATTCCCCTGCCTCAGCCTACCGAGTAGCTGGGACTACAGGCGTGCGACATCATGCCCTGCTAATGTTTTGTATTTTAGTAGAGATGGGGTTTCACCATGGCCAGGATGGTCTGGATCTCCTAATCTCATGATCTGCCCGTCTCAGCCTCCCAAAGTGCTGGGATTACAGGCGTGAGCCAGTGCGTCTGGTCAGATAAACCTACGTCTTACAGTCTGGGAAGGCCTTTCTGAGCACAAGGCACTGACCATGCACTAAACCTAAGAAAGTCAAGGGAAGGCTCGGCACGGTGTAGGATCAGGCCTGTAATCCTTGCACTTTGGGAGGTCGACGTGGGTGGATTGCCTGAGCTCAGGAGTTCGAGACCAGCCCGGGCAACACCGTGAAACTCCTATCTACTAAAATACAAAAAATTAGCTGGGCGTGGCAGCATGAACCTGTAGTACCAGCTACTGGGTAGGCTGAGACAGGAGACTTGCTAGAACACCAGAGGCAGAGGTTGCAGTGAGCCGAGATTGTGCCACTGCACTACTGCCTGGGTGACAGAGAGAGATTCCGTCTCTAAAAAAAAAAAGAAAATAAAAAAGTCAAGGAAAGAGTGTGTCTCACAAGTGGCCCAAGTCCCTGAGTTTGGAAAGTGTTGGTCTTTTGAAAGTCTTTCGGTCTTTTGCAAAAAGTACAGTGATGCTGACACTCTGTGGTGAAGGGAATTGTGAAGTAGCAGTAGAAAGGCAGGGGGTTGAAGAAGAAGGAAAATGGCAGATAGGAAGCAGGACTAACTTGTAGCTCCCACTCACACAGACAGAGCAGCATGTGGAGACCTACATTGTGAATTTTTGCTCCAAGAACTACTGCAGGGACATAGCAGGAAAGCTGAGAGAATCCACAGATCCTTTGAAGGGATTGATTGCCGCTGCAGGCTCTGTGAGACAGCCGAGAAAGTGTGAGTCAGCTTGCTTTCTCAGCCCGAGGACTTGTAGCCTGGGGCAAGTTCTCAGTCTGGCCATGGCTGCCTGGAAATAAACTCAGTGCTGTTGGCGAGGGCTCAATGGGAGTGAGATGGGCCTTTTGGGCTGTGGTCTGCATGGGAGCTGGGTGAGGCCTGTGGCTGCTGCTTTCCCCCACTTCCCTGGTGACCTGGGTGATGCAGCAGAGCTAGCCATAATCTCCCTGGGAATATAACTCCATTGGCCTGGGAACCACAACCTCATCCCCCATAGCAGCCACAGCAAGCCCCACCCAAAAAGAGTCTGAGCTCAGACATGCCTAACCCTGCACTCACCTGATGGTCTTTCTCTACCCACCTTGCTAGCTGAAGACTAAGGAAATAATCCCTTGGGAGCTTTATGACCCTGCCCACTGCCTGATCCTAGGACGAACTCGTCTCCTTCCTATACAACCACAGCTGATGTGCTCTTGAAAGTGTTCCCTCCTGGCTAGTGGCCAACTGACACAAAACCAGTGCACTTAACAAAAATATAACCAATGACCCACACAGCGTCCACTTCACTCTCCTGCTACCTCCACTGGAGCAGGTGCTGGTATCCATGGCTGAAAGATATGAAGACAGATCACATCACAAGACTCTTTCTAGACACTCAGTACCAACCTGGAGCCCAGTAGCTCTGCTAGGTGGCCAGATGCAGAAGAGAAATAAAAATCGCTGTAGTTTGGCTCTCAGGAAGCTCCATCCCTAGGGGAAAGGGGAGAGCACCATATCAAGAAAGCACCCCGTGGGACAAAAGAATCTGAATTGTAGCCCTTGAGTCCAGATCTCCCCTCTAATATAGTCTACCCAAATGAGAAGGAACCAGCAAACAATACTCGTAATATGACAAAACAAGTTTCTTTAACATCCCCGAAGGATCACACCAGCTCACCAGCACTGGATCCAAACCAAGACAAAATCTCTGAATTACTAGAAAAAGAATTCCTAAGATCAACTATTGAGCCCATCAAGGAGGCACTAGAGAAAGGCAAAGTCTAACTTAAATAAATCAAAACAACGATATAAGATATGAATGGAAAAATCTTCAGTGAAATAGGTAGCATAAATTAAAGTCACAACTTCTGGAAATGAAGGACACACTTAGGGAATTACAAAATTGCACTGGAAAGTCTCAGCAATAGAATTGAACACATAGAAGAAAGAACTTCAGAGCTCAAAGACAAGGCTTTTGAATTAACCCAATCTGACAAAGACAAGAAAGAATTTTAAAAATGAACAAACCCTTCAAGAAGTTTGGGATTATGTTAAATGATCAAACCTACAAATAATTGGTATTCCTAAGAAAGAAGAGAAATCTAAAAGTTTAGAAAACATATTTGAGGAAATAATCAAGGAAAATTTCACTGGCCTTGCTGGAGATCTAGACAACCAATTACAAGAAGTTGAAAGAACACCTGGGAAATTCATTGCAAAAAGATCATCACCTAGGCATATAGTTATCAAGTCTTCTAAAGTCAAGACAAAGGAAAAAATCTTAAGACCTGTGAGGCAAAAGCATCAGGCAACCTATAAAGGAAACCTATCAGATTAACAGCAGATTTCTCAGCAAAAATCTACAAGCCAGAGGGAACAAGGGTCCTATTTTTAGCCTCCTTAAAACAATGATCAGTGAAGAATTTTGTATCTTGTGAAACTAAGCATCCTAAAGGAAGGAAAGATGCAGTGTTTCAGACAGACAAATGCTGAGAGAATTTGCCACTGCCAAGCCAGCACTACAAGAACTCCTAAAAGAAGCTCTAAATCTTGAAACAAATCCTCAAGATACACTAAAATAGAATCACCTTAAAGAATAAAAATGAAATAGCATCACAATGGAAAAAAAACAAACAAAAAACAAGGAATTCAGACAACAAATAGCATGAGAATAGAATAGTGTCTCACATCTCAATACTAATGTTGAATGTAAATGGCATAAATGCTAAATTAGAAGATACAGAATGTGTAAGAATTCACCAACCAAGTATCTGCTCAAGAGATTCACCTGACACATAAGGACTCACATAAACTTAAGGTAAAGGGTTGGAAAAAGATAATCCATACAAATAAACACCAAAAGAGAATAGGAATAGCTATTCTTGTATCAGACAAAATAAACTCCAGCTGGGTGTGGTGGCATGTGCCTGTAGTCCCAGCCACTTGGGAGCCTGAGGCAGGAGAATTGCTTGAACTGGGAGGCAGAGGCAGCAGTGAGCTAAGATGGTACCACTGCACTCCACCCTGGACAAAAGAGCCATATTCCATTTCAAAAAAACAAAACAAAAAATGTCTGAAAGAGCATGTACAGACAAACTAAGGTCACACCTGATGGAGCTAGAGAAACAAGAATAAACCAAACGCAAATCCAGTAGAAGAAAATAAATAAGATCAGAGTAGAGCTAAATGAAATTGAAACGAACAAAAAACACCAATAAGAAAGATAAATGAAACAAAAAGCTGGTTCCTTGAAAAGATAAATAAAATTGATAGGCCATTAATGAAATTAACCATGGCAAAAAATCTAAATAAGATCAGTTAGAAACAAAATGGGAGATATTACAAGTGATACCACAGAGATATGAAAGATCATTCAAGGCTGCTATGAACACTTTTATGTATATAAACTAGAAAGCCTAGAGGAGATGGATACATTCCTGGAAATATACAATCCTCCTAGAATAAACCAGAAATAAATAGTAACTCTGAATAAACTCATAACAAACTGCAAGATTAAAATGATAATTAAGGCCAGGTGCAGTGGCATACGCCTGTAAACCTAGCACTTTAGGAGGCTGTGGCGAGCAGATCACCTGTGATCAGGAGTTTGAAACCAGCCTGGCCAACATGACAAAACCCTGCCTCTATGACAAATATAAAAAATTAGCTAGGTGTGGTGGTGGGTGCCTGTAATCCCAGCTACTTGGGAGGCTGAGGAAAGGAGAATTGCTTGAGCCCAGAAGGTGGAGGTTACAGTGAGCCGAGATTGTGCCATTGTACTCCAGCCTGGTCAACATAGTGAGACTACGTATCAAAAAAAAAAAAAAATATATATATATATATATAAAACCAAAATAAATAAATAAATGGGAATTAAAAAGTTACCAACAAAAAAAGTCCAGGACCAGACAAATTCACAGTTGAATTCTATCAGACGTTCAAAAAAGAATTGGTGCCAGTCTTACTGATACTATTCCAAAAGATTGAGAAAGAGGGAATCATCCCTAAATAATCCTATGAAGCCAGTATCACCCTAATATCAAAAACAGGAAAGGACATAACAAAAGAAGAAAACTACATACTTATATCCCTGATGAATATAGATGCAAAAAGACTCAACAAAATACTAGCTAATGAAATCCAACTACATATCAAAAAGATAATCCTCCATGATCAAGTGGGTTTCATATCAGAAATGCAGGGATGATTTAATATCCACAAGTTAATAAATGTGATATACTACAAAAATAGTATTAAAAACAAAAATCACATTATTATCTCAATAGATGCAGAAAAAACATTTGACACAGTCCAGCATCGCTTTATGATTAAAACCCTCAGCAAAATTGGTATAGAAGGGACATACCTTAAAGTAATAAAAGCCGTCTATGACAAACCCACAGCCATCATTATACAGAGTGGGGAAAAATTGAAAGCTTTTCCCCTGAGAACTGGAAGAAGACAAGGATGCCTAGTTTCACCACTTTTATTCAACATAGTGCTGGAAGTCCTAACCAGAGCAATCAGACAAAACAAAGGAATAAGGGCATCCAAACTGGTAAAGAGCAAGTCAAACTGTCACTGTTTGCTGAGGACGTGATTGTAAACCTAGAAAATCCAAAGACTCATCCAAAAAGCTCCTAGAACTGGTAAATGAATTTAGCAAAGTTTCAGGATACAAAATTAATGCACACAAATCAGTAGCTCAAATATACACCAGCAATGACCAAGCTGAGAATGAAATTAAGAACTCAATCCCTTTGACAACCGCTGAAAAAATAAATGAATGAATTAAAATTTAGAGATATATTTAATCATGGAGATGAAAGACCTGTACAAGGAAAGCTACAAAACACTGCTGAAAGAAATCATAGAAGACACAAACATGTGGAAACACATCCTATGCTAATGGATGGGTAGAATCAATATCGTCAAAATGACCATACTGCCAAAAGCAATCGACAAATTTAATGCATTTTCCATCAAAATACCACCATCATTCGTCACAGAACTAGAAAAAAAAATCCTAAAATTTCTATGGAAACAAAAAAGAGTGCACATAGCCACAGCAAGATTAAGCAAAAAGAACATCTGCAGGCATCACATTACCCAACTTTAAACTACACTATAAGACAATAGTCACCAAAGCAGCATGACACTGGTATAAAAATAGGCATACACACCAATGGAACAGAATAGAGAATCCAGAAATAAAGCCAAATACTTACAGTCAACTGATCTTCAACAAAGCAAAGAAAAACATAAAGTGGGGAAAGGACACCCTATTCAACAAATGGTGCTGGGTTAGACTGGCAAGCCACATTTAGAAGAATGAAACTGGATCCTCATCTCTCACCTTACAGAAAAATCAACTCAAGATACATTAAAGACTTAAATATAAGTCACGAAATCACAAAAATTCTAGAAGGTAACATTGGAAAAACCCTTCTAGAAATTGGCTTAGGCAAAGACTTCATGACCAAGAACCCACAGGCAAATGTAACAAAAACAAAGATAGATAGGACTCAATTAAACTAAAAGGCTCTGCATAGTAAAAGAAATAATCAGGAGAGTAAACAGACAACCCCCAGAGTGGAAGAAAATCTTTACAATCTATACATTCAATGAAGGAGTAATTTCTAGTATCTACAAAGAATTTAAAACAAATCAACAAGGAAAAACAATCCCATCAAAAAGTGGGCTAAGAACTGGATAGAAAACCCTCAAAAGA
>CAUYLG010045641.1:0-48758 GCA_963573385.1 Cacajao melanocephalus | reverse complement strand
GTCTTCCATCATGAGTGGAAGCAGCCTGAGGACCTCACCAGACACCCGGTCATCAAAATTGTAAACCAAATGAAATTTTCTTCATAAATTACTCAGCCTCAGGTATTCCTTTATAGCAGGACCAAATGCACTCAGACACCAACTGAACTGAAAACTAACTTGATGGGGCTGGAATTTAAGTCATAGCCACTGCCATTTCCAGCAGATGATAAGGTGAGACTCCCAGAGGCCCAGCTCTTGGTGTGAGAAGCTTCTGGATGGGGTAGGTCTGTGCTGAGCAGTGGCACGCTTCTGGGCTCCGGAACTGATGTACTTGTAGGTTACTTTCTATCGCAGCATAACCACACACTTAGAGACTTAAAACTACATTCATTTATTCATTCATGGTTCCGTAGGTCAGGCATCCCTCTGTATGATGTGGAGGCTCAAGAAATAATCTGTTTCCAAGCTCATTCAGGCTGTTGGCAGAATTCGGTCCTATGCAACGTAAGACTGAGGTCCCAATTCCCTGCCAGGGATTACTTTCTGCTCCTAGCTGCCCCCCACATTCCGTCTCACGTGGGCCACTCCATCTTCAAAACCGCAATAGCACTGCAAGGCTGGCCAAGCTCTTGAGCTTCAAGTCTCTCTAATTTCCCCTTTCTGCCTTACTCTTCTGCCCCAACCACCATAAAAAGTTATCTGGTTTTAAGGACCCATATGGTTAAATTACACCCACCCAGATACTCCCTTGTTGTGGGTCCACTGTGCCGTATTACATGACACTGTAACAGGGACGATACCACACGTTCTCAGGCTTTGAGGGATAAAGGTGTGGGATGTTTTTGTAGCGAGAGCATTTTTAGAATGCTGCCTGCCACATTCTGGTTCTGTTACTGAGACCTAAAGAGAGTTAGTAAAGGACAAGTGACGCTGCTAAGAGTGACCTGGAGGGGGGTGGGGCATGTTTGTCCAGGCTTCATCAACGTTGTTCAGCACGTTCAAGTAACAACCCTGCAATGGGTCTTGCAGGTCTTCACGTGTCCAGTTTATTCTACTGCAGCGGTTCTTCAAGTGGGGGCCAGAACCAGCAGCAGCAACGGCACTTGGGAACTTGCTAGAAATAGACATTTTCAGCCCCACCTCAACCTACAAAATTAAAAACTCTGGAGATGGAGCCAGAAGTCTGTTTCAGCCAGTCCCTTGGGTGACTCTGATGCTTGCTCAAGTTTGAAAACTATTTCTCTAAAGTCCCCAGTTTCCTTTTTTGTGGAAGTAAAAGTTGGGGAGGAGTCAGATGGGTAATCTCTAAAATGACGATTTCTAACAACCTATGATTTGTGACTATTACAAAAACGATTACACTGTCGAGACCAAAGGATGCACGTGTATTCCATTGTGTGGGTCTGTGTGTGTGTGTGTGCTTCCATGCATGTCACGGTTAAGAGTACCGACTCTGGAGTCTTTTCTATAATCAAATCCTGGCTTCTCCAATCACCAGCTATGTAAATGGGTGAGCTACTTAGATTCACTGAGGCTCAGTGTCCTCATTTGTGAGTGATGGGACCTACATCATAAGGTTATCAGGATCAAGTGAGATGATACAAAGAACACATAGTGTAGTAAGTCCAATGACTCTCGGCTATAATTATTTCATCCTGTTCAGTTTCTGGAAACTCTCCTTGAGTGCTTGAGGAGCTGAGTCCATGGTGGGATAAAGCACGCAGGCCCTTGTCAGGAGGCCTGAAGGCAGCCTGGGAGTCCCAGACACTGCCTCGGGACTGAGGATGAGCTCTTCCAAGATCTGAAGGCAGAAGTGAACATTCTCTGATTCCTAGCATCAGCTTAAGTCCTGTCACTGCAATGCAAGACATCTTGGTAAAGCATGTGCATATAATCCCACAGCCGCCTTGATCTCCTCCTCTGAGAAGATGGTGCCACCCAAGGCAGAAAGCACACACCTGAACATGGCGTCAAGCAAGATGTGGAGAGGGGCTGGAAACCCTCAGGGACCTTTGCTGTGTTTTTATTATATTTGTTATTTTAGGGTTTTGTGTTTTATTGATGTTTTTGTTTGTTTTACATGTTCAAAGGAACAGAAATAGTTAAGGGCTGGAATAGAGCCAACATGTGCCTCTATAAAGTTGAGGCCAGGAAGTGTGTCACTGGGGGAACATAAAGCAACCCCGCCCCTGCCCTGGCCCACAGGCCTCACCAGTGGAGCTGTGAGAGGTCTTGCTGGAGCTTACTGAGAGGCCTGAATGGAGATGAAGGCCTTGGGAGCCCGAAGCGTGGGAGAGGAAAACAGCCTCCTTGAGCAGGCCGCTGTCCTCCAAAGGGAGGTGCGCTCTTCTCAGCCTGCTGGGCAGTTGCCTGTGGCACTGAGACAGTGAAGAAGGGAAGGCACAGACCACCCAGTGTGAATCGCTGCTGCCTGAATGGAATCTGTTCTCCCAGCCATAGGCAGGCAGAGCCAGGAGGGGCTACTCCACAGCTGCTCCCCACCTGCGGCCCATTCCCAGGCTCCACATGGCTCCCCTAGCCTCAATGCCACCAAGAGAGCTGCTCAGCCTGCGAGGCACTAGCCGCTCTGCTAACAACCGCAGAACACTCTGGGCGGGATGCGGCTCATCTCCTTCACCTCCTCAGAGCCACAGAGATTGGACGCCCAGGGACAGGTCTTCTGATTTGGGTTCAATTTCCGGCTGAGGTCTTAAACAGTTTTTCTGTGCCTGATGAAATATGAGTGAGAGCCTGGGAACTCTTCCTGCCTCCTCTTGGAGAATGTCTGCGAGCTCCACACAGGAGGTAAGCTCCTCCCGGAAGAGGGCATGGGAATTCGGCTTCAGAGTTTTGGCTTCACAGACGGCCTCATAGTTTCAAGAGTAAGGCTTAAAGATGCATTCACAATGGCTCTTGCCATCCAGTACTTCATTTATTCCTCTTTAATGTCCTCTATATATTAATACATTTGGGTCCCTTCATGTAGACCAAAGTTGTCCAACATTGGACTAATGCTTTCTTGTCCCCTTGGTCCCCTCTAAAAAGCCCACCAATAATTTGATTCAAAGTAGAAGAACTTTGGATAACAGAGCATTCTGCAATACTAAACAAGGCTCATAAAGTGCCACTATGGAAGGAGCCTTAAAGACCAACAGCCAGCAACAGAGAGGTATTTTTAAATGGTGCTGAGTAAGAAACGTTAGGAGGCAAAAGAGGACTATAACAAAATGTAATACACGTAAATTTTACATAAATACACAAAATAATACTCATATCTTAGAAAACTACATACCTATTCAAGAATTAATATCTTTCACATTGATGTAGTGGCCTATTGGGAAGAAAGGGATTAGTGCTGGGAATGAAGAAAGAGGGAGGGAAAGAGGAAGGAGGGAAGAAAGGAAGGAAAAAGGAAAGGAAAGGAAGGAAGGAGAGGGAGGGGAAGAAAGGAAGATGGGAAAGGAAGGGAGGGGAAGGGAGGGAAGGGAACAGGGAAGAAAGGAGGAGAGGAGAGGGAAGAATTTACTTTAATAATGATGATAGCAGATTATGTCTTGAAGAATACGGAGTCACTCTAACCTAAGTTAAAAAGGAAGCAAGCCTTAAATTAAACCTTTCATTTTACAGATGGAGAAACTGAGACTCAGAAAGATGACCTGTTTGGTGCTGGGATTTTATTGCTGCTCAGTAGCAGAAACCAGGCATTTTGACTTCCAGTTCATGCTCTTTCTACTGCATCAAACTGCTGCATGTATACTTAGAACACATCACTTCCTTCTCTTCTAATAAGTAATTCATCTAAGTATAGTTTTAACTAGAGAGGTTGATCATTGCTGGCCCAATTCATGGTCCCTCTCCCAGAGAAGCCACCCACCCCTGCAGAAAGACTGAGGCTTTGCGGGACACCAGGTGACCCGGATCACCTTCTCTTGGCTGATGGGCCTGAGATGGGCACCTGATGCAAGGGCAGCCCTTCTGTAGACAGGTGGCTGAGATGTGTTTTGGTGGCTAAGGAAATGATTTTGAAGCGGTGTCATTTGTCTGGGGTAATAACCGAGGTTTGTTGCCTCACGCCAAGAAAATCAAGGACGTGGACACACAGTGGGTGAGGTTAAGAGCAAAGGTTTAATAGTCAAAAGAAAGAGAAAAGCTCTCTCTCCTGCAGAGAGGGGCTCTCAAGCAGAGCTTCCAATTTCATGGTGAAATGCACAGGGTTTTATTTTTTTATCTTAACCATGTGACATATGCTTGTCATTTAATCATATCATTTTCTTTATCATTTTGAAATTTAATGGGAGCCAATATATTCAGCTAGTATCTATTTTTATTTCTTTATTTTTATTATACTTTAAGTTCTGGGGTACATGTGCAGAACATGCAGGTTTCTTACATAGGTATACAAGAATGCACAGAGTTTTATAGATGAGTTTGAGGAGGCGGTTTCTGATTTACATAGGGCCCAAAAGATTGATTGGACCAGGGGTGCCATTTACATAGCTTGCGAAGGAACTGGCCGCCCCACCTTCCTTGGGGAGAAGGGCTGGCAGATTCGGAAATTGCCCGCTGTAGTTTAGAAGAGGTTTGGCTCCCAGAGGGCAGTGCAGAGCTTTTTGCTGGAAAGGTAGCCACAAGAGGTCTGTGTGTGTTTGCCCAGACAGAGTTTCAGCATTACCTCCTGGGAGGGTTGCAGTGCGGAGGGCCTGCTATGGTGTGCTGTGGTTTATCACACAGGGGGTCGGGGGGCGGGCCACAGGCTTTGAGGCTGTGGTGTCTGGAACTCTAAATGCAGGAAGTTTGTGGATGGCCCAATGATCCTCAGCAGGAACCCTGTTTACCTCATTATACCGCCACGTGCCAGGTGCTGCTCCGACAGGGTGTGCTGGGCATCAGGGGAAGGTCAGGCTGCCCTGGGACCAAACTGGTAAAACTGACTCTAGGAAGCCCCTGCCTGAGCACGGAGCATCGTGGAACCCAAAGATGAAGTACTGCCCACTACCCCCACTTCAGAAGAGACGAGAGGAGGGAGCCATAGCACCTGCCATGCCCCAGCCAATCCCCACAACATGACAGAGTCTCCTTGGCAGCCATGTCTTGTATCTGGATGTTGTCCTGGAATAGGCTTTGATAAAATCTTGTACAAAGGCACAAGGCCTGACTCAACTGTATGTCCAGTGTTCAGACTGAAGGGCATGTTGGTCTGCAGAGCATTCCTGATCCTCTTGCTAATCATGCTTGTGGAATTTGCAGGGCCCAGTATGGAAGGACCCGAGCAGAGCTAACCAGAGGAATGTCCTGTGTGAGAGTGAAGGCTGATGGCTAGCCGGGCAGCACCTCAATGAACTGTCTTGTAGTTCAGGATTGTAGCTTTAGAAGGGGGATATATTAAGAATGATTTTTCCTACGCTTAAGGAAATACGAAATGCGCATAGAAAGTAAATACAATGGTCATTATAGTGTGTGTCATACTGTGCTAAGTGTTCTTTACATTCACGCTCATTTACCCCCAACATCTGGAAAACATTCACTCCTCAACATCTGGCGCATTTCTAGAAAAGAAATGTGCTGTGCCTCTGAAGCTAAGGCTCAGAAGCAAATTTGCCTAAGCAGTGTGAAGCTGGCATTAGAATCCACACTCCTAACTTCTGCTCTCTTGACCATTCTGTTCTGGAAAAGTATAAGGAACATTTAAATTGTCAGAACAACAACAACAACAGAACCCCTCTCACATCAGCCTTTGGTAACCCTGAGTGTGGTCTCAGCCTTCCTCCAAGGCTCGCACATGCACAGCTTACAACCAACCCCTTTTCTCTGGAGTTACTCTCATTAGCTTTCTGCTCTTTATAACCATGAGTCTGATCAGCATGATTATATTTTAGGAAAACTGGCTTTCAGTAACTTCTTCCTCAAAAGCCACTGTGACCAATTTCAGGTTCTCGTAGAGACTCTTTCCAGATGCTCCTGTGTGCTGTTGCTGCTGCTTCTGCTTTCATTGCCAACGAGAGGGTTGCAATAGAAGATGCTCCTCTTCTGTAATAAGCTGTTTCTCTCCACTCAGCCTGCGCACACTCAGGGCTCCAGATGCTAAACAGCAAAACCCTCTCCTCCATCTCCACCGAGATGCCCACTTCTGCAGCCATCATGATAGAGGATCAAACTTCTTGACAAAATTATTTGTGCCCCATACCTCCATTTCCTCCCTTCCTGTGCAATCTTGAAGGCCCTTCCACCTTCCCACCCCTAGAAAATTACTCTGGCCTTGATCCCCAGGGCCCACCAAGCAGCTAAATCGATGAACATTTTTCTGCCTTTAACCCTCCGAGAAGTTTTTGTAACTAACCACACCATCTGCCACATGTTCTCCTTGAAATCGGCCCCCTCACCTGCCAAGGTGCAAAAGACCTCACTGCTTCTCCCTCTCCTCAGCCCCTGAGACTCTATTTCCCTCCCTTTCACTGGCTCCACCCTCCTCCCTTTCACCTACTTTCTGGATTTTTTATCCTTCCCACATTATCTCCAAGGCCTTGCCTTCCCCAAACCTCACCTGTCCGTGGCTCTGGGTACTGTCCCAGAATACTGCAGTACTGACTTTGACGACTGATAATATCAAGCACTGGTGAGGGCGCGGAGAAACTAGAACTCTCATATGTTGCTGGCAGGAATGCAAAATGTTGTAAACATTTTGGAAACAATTTGGCAGTCTCTTATAAAGTTAAATACACTCTTACGTGGAGTACTGACTTTGAGGTCAGCAGGGAGACATTTTTGCATATGTGTGTGCAGCCTTTTGCAAAGTGCCTGTGTGGATCTGGTTTTCACTGTTTAGCAAACAGGGTCACCTGGGCCTTGTTTGTCCCATGCCTTTGTTATGAGACTTTCAGTTTGGCTGGCTGAATTCAGCCAAAGAATGCCCTGTGCAGGCACAGAGAGGGATTGCAAAGTGCTAGGGGTGGGTGACTGGTTAACCATTTACCTCCCTCCCATGAAGGACAGTGGAGAAGAGGCCCCGGCCGCTGCCCGCCCCTGCCTACAGCCTTGGTGTTCCTGATCCGGCACGTTGTGATTCTCCTCGCTCCAGCCACCAGCCAAGGAGGCCAGAAGGCCAACCAAGTTCCAACCACTGGGCGTCCCATCGCAGCGTGGCTTTGCTGCTAACGTTGGTGAGGCTGTTTGTGCCAGGGGTTCTGTTCCAAACCAAGCTCTTAGAAGAATTTGGAGGAAATTATGACTGCAACCATGTCTTTGTAAGTGTCATCTTCTAAGGAAGAATTTGTAGATTTGGGGGTAAGATGTAACAACTCAACATTAACTTTTCTTCCCCCAAATTTATTATTATTGTGGAAAAATGTTGAAAAGTCAGAAAGATTGAAAGTACAATGAAAATCTATATATCTTCCACCTTCCTCAACAATTTTAATATTTGCCAGATGTGTTTCATCTCTGCATTTGTTCACATATTTTTTTGTTATTGAACCTTTTAAAAATAAGTTGCCAATAGTATGTTTCATTCCTAAATACTTCAGCATGGATCTCCTAAGAACAGGAAGTTAGATGCCTCTATTAGCAGTTATTCTATAATAGTATTTAACAATCATTAACAACATTTAAGAAGATTAACAGCCATTCTATAATATTTAATAGTTGCAACATATGCAAAATTTTCCAGTCATCCTAAAAATATCTTTTATAGCTATGGTTTTGCCAAATCAGCATCCAATTGAGGATCAGATGTTGCATTTGGTTGTTATTTCTCTTTAGTCTATTTAAAACAAATTTTTTTACTGAAGTAAAACTAACATTCAGTACATGTTAATGCATTCATTTTAAGTGCACATTGGATGAGTTTTTAAAAATGTGTATATCCTTATCACTACTGCCCCAGTCAAAATATTTACAAAGTTCACTCCTTCTCCCTTTGCAGCCTATCTCTCCTCCTCCCACCCCCACATCCCTGACTCCAGGCAGCCACTGATCTGATTTTTATATCTCTAGGCAGCTTTGCTTGCTCAAGAACTTTATAAATGTGATAATACAGTTTATGATTTTCTGTGGTTTCTTTCGCAGAGTATGATCTACCCGGGACTCACCCATGTTGATGCACATGTGAGTGGGTGGCTCCTTTTATTGCTGAGTAGTATGCTAGGGTATGAGTCTACCACCATTTGCCTATCAATTTACCCACTGATGAAGATTTGGATTGTTTCCAGTGTTAGGCCATTTTGATTAAAGTCTTTATGAAAATGTTTGTGTGACTCTTTTTGCAGACATATGTTTTCATTTCTCTTGGGTAAAAATCTGGAGTAGAATTTATGGATCATATAAGTGTATATTTAACTTTATAGGAAATTGCCAAATGGTTTCCAACGTTTAAAACATTTTGCACTCCCGCCAGCAACATATGAGAGTTCTAGTTTCTCCGCATCCTCACCAATGCTTGATGTTATCAATCCTTTACTTTTCACCATTTTTGTGGATGTGTAGTAGTATCTCTGTGTGGTCTTAATTTGCATGTTCCTGATAACCAGAGCTGTTTTGTGTGTGCTTCTTGGCCATCCATATATGTGTGTGTGTGTGTGTGTATGTGTGTGTCTATTCAAATATTTTGCCTTTTTAAAAAGTAAGTTATCTTTTTTTTTTTAAGACAGAGTCTCTCTCTGTCACCCAGACTGGAGTGCAGTGGTGCAATCTCAGCTCACTGCAACCTCCACCTCCCAGGTTCAAGTGATTCTCCTGCCTCCTGAGCAGCTGGGATAAAAAGGCATGCACCACCACACCTGGCTATTTTTTTTTTTTTTTGTAATTTTTAGAGAGATAGGGTTTTGCCATGTTGGCCAGGCTGATCTTGAACTCTTGACCTCAGGTGATCCACCCACCACCTCAGCCTCCCAAAGTGCTGGGATTATAGCATGAGCCACTGTGCCGGGCCATAGTTATCTTTTTATTATTGAGATTTACATATGACTCCTTTGCCAGGTTTAGGTATTACAAATATCTTCTTCCAGTCAGTGACTTGACTTTTCAAATACCCAGGTGATTTTCTTTTTATAAATATTGTCTTTTAAAAGCAGAAGTTTTGTATCTCGATGAAGCTCAATTTGTCAATGTTTTCTTTATGGTTGGTGCTTTCCATATCCTTCCTAAGAAGTCTTTGCCTACCTCAAGGTTACCAAGATTTCCTTCCATGTTTTAGTCTAGAAGGTGTGTCATTTTAACTTTTGCATTTAGGCCTATAATCCGTTTACAGTTAATTTTTGTATATGGCATGAGATAGGAACTAATGTTTGTTTTTTGTTTTTGTTTTGCTTTGTTTCTCACATATATACCCAGTTGTTCCAGTACCATTTGTTGAAAAGACTGTATTTTCCCAATTGAACCACCTTGGCATCTTTATTAAAAAAAAATCAGTTGACTATATATATGAATCTGTTTCTGGACTCCTTATTCTAGTTCATTGATCTGTATGTCTATCCTCTGCCAATATCACAGTGTCTTGATTACTATTGTTTATAGTAGGTCTTAAAATCAATTGTGTAAATCTTCCAAATTGTTATTCTTTTCCAAAATTATTTGGCTTTTCTGGTTCATTCATTCATTTAATACCTATTTAATTTTTTTTAGAAGTGTTTTAGAGTTTTCAGTACGTGGGATTTGTGTGTGTGTTATTCTAAACATTAATCATATTATTCTAAAACATTATTCTCTGGTATTGTAAATAGGATTTTTATTTCATTTTCCAATTGTTTGTACTGATATATATAGACATACAATTGATTTCTGTATATTGACTTTGTGTTCCACATCCTTACTAAATTCACTTTTTGGTTTTAGTAGCTTTTTCATGGACTCCTTAAGATTTTCTATGGTCGCGATCATGTTCTACTTCTTCTTTTCTGCATATGTGCTTTTGTTTCTTGTTTTTTGACTTTTTGCATGGCTAGGATCACAGCAACATGTTTAACAGAAGTGATGAAAAAAAACTTCCTTTCCCTAGCCCTCATCTTAGAGAAAACATTCAGTCTTTCACCAAAAAGTATGACACTAGCTAAAGATTAGCAGACGCAGAAGAAGCATTTGACCAAATTCAAAATTCATTTGGAATAAAATGCTACAGGCATCTATATTGTCTCCCCATTTTTTTTTTTTTGAGAGAGAGAGTCCTGTTCTGTTGTGCAGGCTGGAGTGCAGTGGCGTGATCTCAGCTCACTACAGCCTCAACCTTCCAACTCAAGTGATTCTCCCACTTCAGCCTCCCACGTAGCTGGAGCTACAGGTAAGCACCACCATGGCCAGTTCGTTTTTTTATTTTTTTGTAGAGATGGGGGAGTCTCACTATGTTTCCCAGACTGGTCTTAAACTCCTGAGCTCAAGCAACCCTCCCGCCTCAGCCTCCCAAAGTGCTGGGATTCCAGGTGTGAGTCCCTGTGTCTAGCCTAGATTGTCTTCCTTTAAAGACTATTGCATTTTGTTTTCCCAGGCAGTTGATTCATTTATGGATTGACCTATTCCTTTTTGAGGCAGATCTAGAATAGCCTTTATTTTAGATTAGTTTGGTCCTAATCCTGAGGTGTGGTCTTTCTGGGAGTCTACTCAAATCCCTTGGTGTCCAATGAGGTCTTTCACTCTAGTTGTTCAAAATTTAAGCATCTCCCAACTCTGTATAAGCTCCAGAAGTTGTTTAGTTCCCAGTTCCCTGGCAGCCTTTCTTTCCCCAGTGGTGCATTGATCTGCCTTGTGGTGCCTCACTCTGCACATGTGTCACTTGGTATTTAGCCAAAGACTCGAGGGGACCCTATGACCTGGAATTCCCTCTTTTTTTTTTTTTTCTTTTTGAGGCAGAGTCTTGCTCTGTTGCCCTGGTGCAATCTTGGCTCACTGCAACCTCCACCTCCCAGGTTCCAGCGATTCTCATGCCTCAGCTTCCCAAGTAGCTGGGACTATAGGTGCTTATCACCACACCCAGCTAACTTTTGTATTTTTACTAGAGATGGGGTTTCACCATGCTGTCCAAGCTGGTCTTGAACTCCTAGGCTCAAACTGTGCTCCTGCGTCAGCCTCCCAAAGTGCTGAGATTACAGGCGTGAGCCACTGCACTCACCCAACCTGGAATTCTTTCTCTGCATAGTTTCTTCCTCTGAAGTGTTCTGCTTTACTCTCCCCGAACTCCAGTATCTGTGTCTTCAACTCAGTGAGACTTCTGCATTTTGTTTAGCTTCCCCCTCTCTGTGTTGGAATTCAGCAAATGGCTCTGTCAGAAAGTCTGGGCGGTTGGAAGACTCACCTTGCTTGTTTCCTTTCTGTCTTGATTACACCCTGTGCTACCAATTATATCTCAAACCAGTTATTTGGTATATTTACCCAGCTTTCTAGTTATGTATGGCAGGATGGCCAGCCAGTCAAGACTCCAGGCCAGTCATCTTACTGAATGCCCTAAATCTTATTTTCTCAAGATATCACATGACATACTCCTTTATCCTTTGTATTTTCTATAAAAAGGTCATTGGGACAAAGGCTTCATGAGAATCGGGCTAAACATTTTTTCACAGGAATAATGTCTTAGGTGATGTTGAAAATATTAACTTTTGAAAAAGCATCATCAAAGTCAGTGCAACTGAATTATGATCACTCATGAATTCATTCATTCTCTCATCCATCATCCATCTGCCAAAAATTTATGATGCAGTTACCTCTGCCAGGTATGGTGCTATGAGTGCTCTACAGGACACAGTGATGTGGTCCAGTGTGCCCTCAGTGGGGTTGGAGTGGAATTGGTGGGTGACATTGAAGCACAGTGCTAGAGAAGTCAGTGTCTTGCTCTTTTTCTTGGCCAAGGTCAAAGGGCTTACTTTATCTGGAACACTTGTAACAATGCAGATTCACTAGCCCCTTGAACCTACTGGAATAGAATCTCTCGATAAAACACAGAAATCTGTGTTTTAGCTGGGTCCACTTATACCTGATACAACAAGTCAAATGACACTGAAGGTCAGTGTGATGAAAGTCAGCTCCTAAGGGGGAAAGCCACCTACCTGGAAGGAGGCTACATCTTCTTCTGATTTACCATTAGGTATACCAGAGGTGGACATGCCTCACAGGTCAGTGGTCACACAGCCTGCTTTTATTAGAAGAGAAAAAGCATCCTGGTCTCAGGAACTGTAATGATTCTTAAATATGTTCACAAATTCTTTGTGACAACTCCCTTCAAAAGGTGAAGGTTAATTCCTCTTCCCTTTAGTGTGGGCCAGACTTAGTGATTCACTTCTAACAAATAGAGTCTAGCAGAAGTGATGGGGTGTGACTGTAAGACTGGATGCTGAAGAGCCCTGCAGCATCCCTTGCTCTCTCTTCAATCTCTTGCTTGGAGGGGCCCCAGGCATCATGCTGTGAAGACATTCCAGCTGCCCTGTGGGAGTCCACATGGAAAGAGCTGAGTCCACAGCCAGCATGAACTAGCTGGCCATGTGAGTGACTGTCCTAGTCTGTTCAGGCTGCTCTAAAAAAAATACCAGAGACCAGGTGGCTTAGAAACCACAGATATTTTTTTCCATAGTTCTGAAGACTGAGAAGTCCCAGATTAAGGCACTAACAGACTCAGGATCTGGTGAGGGCCAACTTCCTGGTTCATGGATGGCTGTCTTCTTGCCATGTCCTCCCATGGTGAAAGGGGGAAGGGAGCTCTCTGGGATCTCGTTTATAAGGACACTAATCTCATTCATGAAGGTTTCACCCTCATGACCTAATCACCTCCAAGGACCCCACCTTTAAATATCATCATGTTGTGTATTAGGTTTTATCATATGAATTTAGAGAGGACACAGATATTCAGTCTGTAACAGTGACTATCTTGGAAGTGGGCTCTCCAGCCCCAGGCATGCCTTCAGGGGACTGCAGCTCTGGCTGACATCTTGACCACAACCTCATGGGGAGCTACGCAGCTGTACCACATGAATTCCTGAGCCACAGAAACATGCAAGGTAATATATGTGTTTTGCTCTTTGAAGCCCTTCATTTTGGGGCAGTTGGTTACGTGGCAATAGATAATGAATACAGGGACATTGCACAAATTTTAGGGCTACTTCTGAGATCACATTGGGGAACCTCACCTGTCACTCCATTTGGGGCAGCCGGCTTCAAAACCACATGATATGGAGTTCTGCATGCTTTCCTGTTTGACATATATGTCTTCTCAACTGGCTGCTGAGCTCACAGTGAAATTCCCGGGAAAATACCTACACAAGGCCTCCAGAGCCAGGAGTTGGGGCATTCACCTGCTGGGTGAACTGTGCTTAGAGATGACGCCACTACCTCCCCATCCCCAGCTGCCCTTTTGAGACTTCTTGTCTGCATGTAAGGTAGCTGGACAGTCCTGCTTCTGGCTGGGAACAACTTTTCTTGGTGTAGAGCCAGCAGCACATATGGGTATCAAAGCTGCAACCTTCGTTTCGTTAACTTCACAATCTAACAAAACCAGCTGACTGGCCAAGATTTTGAAAAATAATAAAATGATGATTTAGTGGCAAAATACTCCAGCTGATGCAATAGGGCCAATGAGGAGAGGTTGAAATTTAAGGGATCACCAATACTTTTTGTTTAGAGTGAGTCTGGGGGTGAAGGAGCAAAGCACAGTACTGAGATATTTACTTGTTGGTTTGGTTTTGTGTTTTATATCTCTCTGATAGGCAGGTGAAAAGTGACTTTTCTTGCATCAGATAATATTTAGATTTTTTAAAAATTAGATTACAGTCTAGTAAATAATAGGCAAATAACATAAATAGTTCACATAAAAGAAGATTCAAAACACTTTTAACACTTAAAAAGATGCTCAATCTCACTCATAGAGAAATGTAAATTACAGCTGTCCTGAAATCCAACCTCTCACTCATCAGATAAGCAAAAATGCAGAAGTTAAATTTGGATATCACTCTCCATTGACAAAGCTATAAGGAAATCGGCATGTTTATATGTTGCTAATAAGAGTGCAAAATGGCATAGCCCTTATGGAGGAGAATTTGGCAATATCTAACAGAATTATACATGCATTTATCTTTTAAAGGAGCAATGACACTTTTAGGAGTTTGCACTGCAGATACACCTTCACAAATCAAAAGGAACATAAGCACAAGATTATTCGTTCTGACCTTATTTGTAACACTGAAAGATTAGAAACAACCTAGATGCCCATCATGAGAGAACTGGTTGAAGACACTATGGTACAGTCACACAATGGGGCACTATACAGCCATCCCAAAAAAGCAAGAAGTCTCTCTATATATGGAGCGATTGGCAGGAGATATAACTAAATGAAAAGAGCAAGGTGCAGGACAGCATATATCAGTGTGTGCGTGTGTGCGTGCGTGCGTGTGTGTGTATTGCAAAAAGAAAGAGAGGAAGGTGGAACAGGGTAGATGAGACAGGGATGGGCTCGAGACTTCTCTACATACACTTTTTAATATAGTATATCTTTTTTGTTTTGTTTTACTTTTGTTTATCTGGGGACATTTTTGAAAACAGAGTCTTGTTCTGTCACCAGGCTGGAGTGCAATGGTGCGATCTCGGCTCACTGCAACCTCCACCTCCCGGGTTCAAGTGATTCTCCTACCTCAGCCTCCCAAGTAGCTGGGACTACAGGCACACACCACCACGCCCAGCTAATTTTTGTATTTTTAGTAGAGATGGGGTTTCACCATGTTGGCCAGGATGGTCTTAATCTCTTGACCTCGTGATCTGCCTGCCTCAGCCTCCCAAAGTGCCAGGATTATAGGCATGAGCCACCTCACCTGGCCAGAAATTTCTTTTCTTTCCTTCTTTTTTTTTTTTTTGAGACAGAGTCTTGCTCTGTCACCCAGGCTGGAGTGCAGTGGTATAATCTTGCCTCACTACAACCTCAGCATCCTGGGTTCAAGCAATTCTCTGCCTCAGCCTCCTGAGTTGCTGGGATTACAGGTGCTTGCCACCATGTCCAGCTAGTTTTTTTTTTCTGTATTTTTAGTAGAGATGGGATTTGACATCATATTGGCCAGGCTGGTCTTGAGCTCCTAACCTCGTGATCCACCTGCCTCCGCCTCCCAAAGTGCTGGGATTACAGGTGCGAGCCACTGTTCCTGGCCTAGTATATGTTTTATGTGTTGAAAAATTAAATTAAATTTTAAAAATTAGCCTCAATATTGAATATAATCATGAACAAGTTGACCCTAGTAATATAGCAAATTGATAATATGAAAACAAAAAAATTATTTAAATGAGCTTAATATACTATTCTAACTTTACATAGAGAGATATGTTTGAAGGATAAAAATCTTCAAAAAAAATCTTGTTACTTAACTCAGTAGGTTTATTGTTATTAACAATATTGAATTGTAATTTTGAAACTTTTTTATATTATACAATAAACCAAGGTAAATGTGTAATAAATAGGTAGTGATGGTTCATTTTATGCATCAACTTGACTGTACTAAACGAAACTAAGATTTTCAGAGTAAGAAAAAAGAAATAAAAATATAAAATCAGAGGGATAGGGTTTGGATCTGTGTCCCTACCCAATCTCATGTCGAATTACAATCCCCAGTGTTGACGGTAGGGCCTGGTGGGAGGTGATTTGATCATGGGGATGGATCCTTCATGAATGGCTTAGCCCCATTCCCTTGGTGCTGTCTGGTAATAGAGTTCTTAGGAGACCTGATTGTTTAAAAGTGTGTAGCATTTCCCCTGTCCCCCCAACCCACTTCTTGGTCCTGCCCCTGCCACGTAAGATGCCTGCTCCCACTTTGCCTTCCACCATGAGTAAAAGCTCCCTGAGACCTCCTCAGAAGCAGATGCTGCCATGCTTCCTGTACAGCCTGTGGAACCATGAGCCAATTAAACCTCTTTTCCTAATAAATTACCGAATCTCGGGTATTTCTTTTACAGCAATGTGAGAACAGACTAAAACACAGAGTTAAGAAAAAAAGTGTTAAGTTAAATTTGAATTGGAAATGTTAATGTCAATTTATGGTTTTTAAAAAAATCTCTTCACTCTTGAAAGTGCTGGAAATGACACTTCAGTAGCAATGAGCAAACTTCAACTCCAAATCTTGGTTTCTAAATATATTTTCCACAAAAGGATTCAGGGCTGGAGAAATGGCTTTTCCAGGTCTGGGGCAGGGGAAACAAAGCAAGCCTAGGGTAGCTTAGGCTCTGGGGGACATGTCAAAAATACAGAAGAACCAGCCCAAAGGATTAGCCAAATTTTGAATTATTGGAACGTAAAAGAAAACATTGATTTAATGGGTTTGTAGGGATAGGAGAGAGAGGAAAAAAAAGAAGAAGAAGAAAAACAAGGGAAGGAGTCTTGTTTACCATTACTGGAGAGATTTTCACATCACTCCTTGCTTTGTGCTACGGATTGAATCGTGTACCACTCCCCACTATCCCCTAAATGCATAGGTTGACGCCTTAACCCCCAAGATAATGTAAAAATATTTGGAGATAAGGCCTTTAAGAAGGTAATTAAGATTAGGAGAGGTTATAAGGCCCTAAAGCAAAAGGACGAGTGTCCTTATAAGAAGAAGAAGAGACACAAGGAGTGTGGACCCACAGAGGAAAGGCCATGTGAGGACACAGCAAGAAGGTGGCCGTCTGAAGCCAAGGAAAGAGGCCTCACCAGAAACCAACCTTGCCAGTACCTTGATCTTGGACTTTCAGTCTCCAGAACTGTGAGAAAATAAATTTCTGTTTAAGCCACCCAGTGTGTGATATTCTCTTATGCCAGCCCTGGCAGACTAATAAATTCAGAAAATTGGTATTTAAAGGTAAGGAAGAAATCCTTATCCTGACTTTTTAAGAGCACCTGTAGTCCAATCTGGTTGATCCATGAATGCTTGCCCTTCTTTTCAGAGGCCTGCCATGACATCATTGAATCGGACAGGGTCGATAGTGTATGCTAGAGCCATTAGGAAAAGATTTGCTGGGGAACAGACAGGAGATTTGCACTTAGTCAAAATATTACTCCAAGATTTGGCAGCCACCACCCTAGAGTTCATACTTCGCATCCCTAAATGTGGGCAACCTCCCACTAAGATCCTTCTGATATGAGGAAGTCTGAAACATACAGCATTCCCTCTGAAGTATTTTTGCTCAGATGTTTAACAATGATCTATGTAAGCTTTTAGATCTAACTTCTAGTTCTAGTTTCCAGGGACACAGGGAACAGAGAACCATGTAAACCAACCCGTTGAGGAGACTAAAACGCAAGACGTTATACCACTGGCCAGTCAGTGAAATGAAAATAAAAATGGACTGAAGTGGTAGTCTGTATTAATGAAATAAAACTGACTTTAAAAAATGATTGGAGGCCACGTGTAGTGGCTCACACCTGTAATTCCAGCACTTTGGTCAGAAGTTCGATACCAGCCTGGCCAACATGGCAAAAACCCATTTCTACTAAAAATACAAAAAAATTAGCTGATTGTGGTAGCATGCACCTGTAATTCTAGCTACTTGGGAGGCTGACGCACAAGAATCACTTGAACCCAGGAGGCAGAGTTTGCAGTGAGCTGAGATCACACCACAGCACTCCAGCCTGGGTGATGGAGTGAGACTCTGTCTCAAAAAATAAATAAATAAAAATTTTAAAAATTATAAAATGATTGGAATATGGTAGCTGGGCATGATGGCAGGCACCTATAATCCCAGCTACTTGGGAGGCTGAGGTGGGAGGATCACTTGAACCCGGGAGGGAGAGGCTGTAGTGAGCCGAGATCACACCACTGTACTCCAGCCTAGGTGATAGAGTGAGACTCCATATCAAAAAAAAAAAAAAAAGGAATATGGACTGCATATTAGATAACAATAGTGTATCAATGTTAAATTTCCTGAACTTGATACTTGGATCATGGTACTGTTGGCTTTTTAAGAGAATAACCTTATTTTTTAGGAGATAAGTCCTGAAGTATTTTGGGATAAAGAATTTTATCCCAAAATTCTTTAAAACTATTCTTTGTCAATACTCTCAAATGAGTCAATATTAAGATAATAATATTGTATTAGTTAGGGTTCTCCTGAGAAACAGAACCAGTAGACAATTCTGTGTGTGTGTGTGTGTGTGTGTGTACAGACAGAGAGATTTATTATGGAAATTGACTCATGTGATTATGGAGGCCGAGAAGTTCCACAATCTGCTGTCTGCAAGGTAGAGAGCCAGCATAGCTGGTTTTTTAATTTCAGCCTAAGTCAGGAAACCCAAGAACAGGTGGAGGGAGGGGACCTCATGTAAGTCCTGGAGTCCAAAGTCCCAAGCATAAGGAACTCCAGTGTGTGAGGGCAGGTGAAGATGGATGTCTCAGCTGAAGAAGAGAGAGCAGATTCACCCAGCTTCAGCTGTTTTGTTCTGTTAGGGCCCTCAATGAGTTGGATGAGGGTGAATCTTTTTTGGAGTCCCCTCATCCAATGGATTCAAATGCTAACCTCTTCTGGAATCACATATACACCCAGGAATAATGCTTTTAAATTATTTATTTTTTTAAGTTTTTTATTTTTTGCTTATTTATTGATTTATTTTTATTGAGAAATTTTCACTATGTTGCCCAGACTGGTCTCCAACTCTGGGGCTCAGGCGTTTTTCCCGCTTCAGCCGTTGGAGTAGCTGGGATTCTATAGGCACATGCCACAGAATTGATGTTACCAGCTATCTGGACATCCAGTCCAGTCAAACTAACACATACAATTAGCCATCACAAATACATATACGTATAGATATACATTATATGTTGTAATATATGTTTTATATGTATACACATTCAAAATAAATACAGTTGAAACAATAAAAACTTTCAGACAAAAAAACAAACATTAATTTTAGCATTTTTTTCCTCATAGCAAAATATTGGAAACAACATAGACACCTAACAGCAGGGAACTGTTGAAAAAAGCACAGCCGTTTGTCCAGGATCTTTCCATTTAAAAAAAAAAATTTTTTTTTTAAGACAGAGTCTCACTTTTTCTCCCAGGCAGTAGCATAATCTTGGCTCGCCGCAACCTCTGCCTCCTGGGTTCAAGTGATTCTTGTGCCTTAGCCTCCCAAGCTAGGATTACAGGCACGCGCCACCACACCCAGCTAATTTTTGTATTTTTATTAGAAATGGAATTTCACCATGTTGGCCAGGCTGGTCTGGAACTCCTGACCTCAGATAACCTGCCCGCCTTGGCCTCCCAAAGTGCTGGGATTACAGGAGTGAGCCGCCATGCCCCACTCTTATAATCTTTTAATATTACAAATAATAATAATGAATTTCTCAGCAGCATGCCATGCTGTTTGATAGCATTTTTCTACTTCATGTTCTGGCTGGCAGCCACTCTCCATAAACTCCAGAGTTTGCTGGGAAGATGTTCCTGGCCAGAGCTGCACCCCACCAGCCTGCCTGGGACTCCAGCCCCTCCCCTGCTGTACCTGGGCTCAGGACCTAGCCCCACCTAGGCCCCTCACAACATCTCTGCAGACTCCCCAGCTAAAACTAATTCCAGGGGCGTTGGGCAGCACCATTCTGTGGTTCTTCTTACACACACACACACACACACACACACACACACACACACACAGAGCCACAGGCCATTCTGTCCATCCCAACTCCCTGCAAAAGAGGCTACATGCTGTGACCACCCTCTGCCTGTTCTGTGCTGTTCCCACCAATGACTGGTGCTAAAGGGATTTCCAACAGGAATAGCAAGTGTAGAAGTGATTTCTCTTCCCAGGTTGGGGAACCAAAACTGCCTGCCCAAAGCAAAGAGGACACTGCTCCTGGTTTGTGCTATGGCCTTACACTGAACTTGAAACTTCGATAGACACTTTGCCCTCACTAATCTCACCCCTCTTCTACCTGGCAGGGTTCCAGAGGGAAAGGTTTCCAAAGCCAGAAGCCTAGGGAAAGGAGGGGAGGAAACCATTATAGGAGCTGGACTGAAATTGTAGTGTCTTTCCAGAAATGGGCCAGGATGTGAGAGGCGCAGTTGCCTACTCACAGCCACTTACAATGGCGCTAAGCTCCTTTCCCAGTGCACAGCTGTGAAGGACACAGGCCTTGGCAACTGGCAAACCTGGGTGCAGGTTCTGGCTCTGCCTAAGTCTACCTGCAGGACTTGGAATAACACCTTACCTTTCCCAGAGCAGCCAGGATGAGTCCATGAGACACTGCAGGGAAGTTGCTTAGAAGGGTCTGGCCCCTGTAAGACCTGTGCATCCATCCACACCTGCAGGCTGCCGGGGTAAACTCCAGCTCAACAGAAAAGGCTGAGACAGCAGCAGGGTAGGCTCCCAGCAACTCCACTGCCTGGAGGACCAGTGATACAGGAGTTAAAAAGAAATTATTTAGGCAGATAGTGAGGGTAAGGAAGTCCTTGGTAAGGTTTTCCTTTTAATGAAAAACAGCCCCAAAGAGCAGTCTGTAAAATCAAGCTGCAGAAATAGACAAGCAAGCTGAAAGCTTGCATAGGCGAATGCTGACAGTTGTGCCAATAGGAAAATGCTACCTGGGAGTGGGCATGTTCAAATAGTGGCTCTATTTGGCATTCTCTTCTCTTTGTCAGCCATGGCTACAGTCAGGAGCAGACAAGATGGTGCTACCCAAGTAGAAAGCTCATTTGCATATGACTGGGGGGAAAAAACCAGCCTTCCCCGCACACCTTGTAAATGTCACACCTAATTGAACCAATCGGAGGGCCCTATGTAAATCGGATGCCGCCTCCTCCAGCCTGCCTATAAAAACTGGCGCAGTCCACCACCGGCTGGCTTTTGAGAGCTACTCTCCTCTCTCCTTCCTTTTGCCTATGAAACTTTACACTCCTTAACCCACCACATGTGTCCATCTGTTTAACCTTGGTGCAAGATGAGGAAACCTGAGTATTTATCCCAGGCAATAACGCTGCTTCACCAGGAGAGAGGAACAGAGTTTCAGAGCCTACATTAAAAATTCTTGGAGGCAGCTGAACACCTATGGGTCTGAGGGAAGGCAGGGGCACCACCAACCGCATCTGGAGGGGGTCTAGGACACTAGGCAGACAGAGAAATGGCTGCTTCCTGGGTAGGATCTGGACCCCCAGGAAGACTTTGAGTTTGAAGAGGAGCCTCTGTCCCTGAAGAGGCTAGCCTGGCATCTCCCTATGCCTCTCCATCCATCTGGATTCTGATCACTCAGTCCTATCTACCCAGGAAAAGAGACAGTCCTCCTGCTTCGTGAAAATCCCTCATAAATTAGTCATTTGGACCACCTGGCACCAGCAGGTGGGATTCACTTGCTATTTCAAAAGGCTTTAAAGAAATGTCCTGGGAGTGACCTGGCTCAAGACAGCTATGGATGCCCCTCCGCCCCCACCCACCCACTCACCCACCCTGCCCAACTTCCAGCCCTGTGAGGCTCTAAGCAGCCTTGGGAGAACACACAGTATTTAAGTAGCTGCCCACTGCCCTCATAAGCCTGCTGCCTGCCCGCCCTGTCCCCTTGGGGTGAGTCACACTACACTCCTGGCACTGCCTTCACCTCAGCCAGCATCTCCCCAGGGAGGTTACCAGGCAGGGGCAGACAGCATTTCAATCAGTCACATGCTGCACGCAGCGGGGGGGCTCTCCCCCCACCACGCATTCCTTCTGAGGAAAAGCTGCATCCCAGCCATCCACTTGGTTCCTCTCGGGGTGCTTGTGCTGGTGGCAGCATGCATGAGACTCCAGGAATCCCAAGTATGCAAGATCCTGGGAGGGCTTATGGCCTGCAGCTGAAGCCAAAGCCAGAAGACCATGCATGGTTCCCCTTCAACAGTCCCAGCGTGGTTCTCCCCTCAGGCCCCCACCCCTGCAGTGTGCTTCCTGACTACCCTCTCTTTGGGAGAAGCTCCTACATCAGGGGCCCATGGAGCGGGGTTTTCTGCACCCAGGGAGCAGCCAGCAGAAGCCAGCCCACCGTCCTAACCCGGAAAAGTCACCCACCCCAATTCACTAGGGACTGGTGGGGGCTAAGAGGAAAGAGCCCCGGACTGGGGCAGTTTTCACACTACTCCTCACTTGCAGTTCCAGTATTTTCCATTTTGACCCAAACATCATTTTCCTCTATCTTGGCATGTTTTGATAAACATCATCAGGTGCTCCCACGGAGCACAGTCTTGGCCTCTTCCAAGATGAAGAAGCGAAGATAAAAACCACACCTTCCTCCCCATCACAGCAGCAAACCACATTGCCATGTATGTACCTATGCAACAATCTTGCATGTTTGTCACACGTACCCCAAAACCTAAAACGCAATAAAAATATAGATAGATAGATAGATAAAGTATGTTAAAAAAAACACCACACCTTCCTTAAATGAGTCCAAGATCCCCCATCTGGAGATAGAGGTGTATTGCACACTTGTGAGAGGAACAGGCAGGTGAGGAGTCCCTGCCTTTGTTTCCCACACCCTTAGGGGTCTCTCACAAATCACCAACGGAGCCTCTGGGGACACTGGGACAGAGAGGCTGTGGGAAGCCCCTATGAGCACTGGGGACTGACTGTGAACCCACCCCCTCCCCATGAGGAGGACCCCTAGCACAGGCTGGGACATGTAAACGGACTCCCCAGAAGGCCAAGAAGTGACGAGAGTTCATAATCCTAGATTATCTAGCCCACAGGGTGTGACCGCTGCAGTTTATCTTGTCACCACAGGCAGCATTTCCCAGATTCCGGATGGTAAACGTTATCTCCTGGGCTGGAAGAGGTGGCAGATTTATGGGGCAGGGGAATTTAACATGTTCAACAATTACTCTACGTGGTTTTTATCTTCCTGGAAGTTTAGGAAATACTGCAGGAGCTTCCTCCACTTGACAGGGGCCCCACCTGAGCTCTGCATGTGCTCTCAGGACAGATCCTGGCTGATTGGCTGAACTGCCAGATCTCTCTTCCGTGACCTAAGGCCAGTTCTGAGGTCTAATTCCTAGTTCCTGTCTCTGGACCCACTCCTTTCCTAAGATCTACCATGGAATGATGGCCCCTTTGGGAGAGACCCACTGCCCACATTGCCTCAGTGCTCAACACAGCACCCATATCAGAAAACCAATGGCCACATCCACATGACTGGGGAAGGGGGTGGGCACCATAACTCTTCCTATCCCCAAATGAAACTCTCAGGTAGAGACTGGGTGAATGTTGTCTGCCCCTCAGCTTTCATCCTCTGGTGGTGCGGGTGGGTCATCCCACTTGAATTTGCAGACCTCACCACTATTTTATCTCAAGTGGGGCCGTCAGACCTCCCAAAGCCATAGGAGGAAAATCTGGAGTAACATTTGTAAAATTCTGTGTGCTGATGGTAATGTCTGATGTTCCAAACCAAGTAACATACATGAAGAGATACTCAGTATCACTGGCCATTAGGAAAACACAATTCAATGAAAAACTACTTCATATCAAGTGGGATAGCTATACTTTTTTAAAAATAGAAAACAAGCATTGGTGAGGAACTGGAAAAATTAGAGCCCTCACACATTGCTGGTAGAAATGTAAAATGGTGGAGAATAGGATGGTGGTTCCTCCAAAACTCAAAGTTAACATAGGATCTAGCAATTCCGAAAGAATTGAAAACAGGTACTCCAACAAATACTTGCCCATGCATGTTCATAGCAGCATCGTTCACAACAGTCAAAAGCTATACAAAACCCAGATGTCCGCCGCTGGATGAATGGATAAAGCAAGTGTGGTATATTCATACAATGGAGTATTACTTGGCCATAAAAATGAGGTACTGATATACGTTACAACATGGATAAACCTTGAAAACATGCTAAATGAGAGAAGCCAGACACAAAAGGTTACATATTATATGATTCGACTTATAGAAATATCCAGAATAGGTAAACCCATGCAGACAGAAAGCAGACTGGTCTTTCCCAGGAGCTGGGACATAGAGGAGGAGAAGGATGGGGAAGGGCTGCTTAAGATGTGTGAGATTTTTTATTTTAGGGTGATGAAAATGATTTGGAATTAGAGGTGATGGTTTGTATAACACTGTGAATATATTAAAGGCCACTGAATTGTTCACTTTAAAATGGTTAATTGTAGGCTGGGCACAATGACTCACCCACTGAATATGGCAAAGGACTGATGGAAATGAAATAGACTTCCATAACCTGCAATCCCAACACTTTGAGAGGCCAAGGCAGGAGGATTGCTTGAACCCTGGGGGTTGGAGACCAGCCTGGGTAATACAGTAAAAATCCCCCCAAATTTTAAAAATGAGCTGGGTGTGGTGGCGCTCGCCTGTCATCCCAGCTACTCAGGAGGCTGAATTAGGAAGATGGCTTGAGCCCAGAGTTAAAGGCTGCAGTGAGCTGTGATTGCATCACTGTATTCCAGCCTGGGCAACAGAAGGATACATAGTCTCAAAATAAATACATAAATACATAACAAAACAGTTAATTATATTATGCAAATTTTACCTCAATAAAAAGCTAACAACCCTAGGAAAAACAAATCACAGTCCACCGAGGGGGCTTTCAGAAGCTGTCATCCTCTGCCAGCACCGTGATAGGAAAAGAACACGTCTTGCTAGGGTTAAATGATTTGGCCCAGCTCTGCTGCATGTGATTTAGCCCCACAACAAACATCCTCACACTTTCAGCATTTTCAACACTGGGAGGTTTGCCGACTTCAGCTTCAGTCCCAGGTTTGCTGAATACTGCAAAGGACTGAGGGAACTGGAATAGATGTCCATAATCACAAGGTCAAACTTATTCCTAGCATGTCAAACCCCTTGCTTAAGTTTATTAGCATAGCATATAAATGTAAAATACCCAGTTACAAATCTCAACGCCCAGCCATTAAAAAGGTTCTTGATTAATATGAGGACTCATAAATGCTTAAAAGTAATTCTACCTAGAAGTTTCAGTTTAAGCATTTCAAACAACAGCAGAAGGAAGTTTTGTTCTAATTTTTAAATGTGAATAATTAACCTCCCAGGAGGAAAAAAATAGCAGAATTTTAAGAGCAGTTCAAGCCAATAAATGTCCAATTTAAAAATAGATTAGTACAGCTGGTACCAACTGCCACCCTGACTTATCTCAGTGGCAATTCACATGAAATCAGTCATTACTTCAGTCAAACTGTTGGAGCATGTCCACCCCTTTGCTCTGCTTTCAGGCACTTAAATGCTGGAATAAACCAATTTAGGGGGAGATTATGGGTTGTGTAAAAAGCATTAAAAAAATTCACATTTTTGCTACACAAAATTTTGTTACCAAAAAAGCTATGATTACAGATTTCATGTTCTGAAAATCAGTTTCTTCCAGTTAGAAATAATAATAGTCATTACTTATTAAGGTTTAGCTCTAGAATTAAATAAATACATATTAACACTCCCAACTATACAATAGGCTTTGGCTAGCAGTATCCTTATAAGAATAAAAAGGCAATGGTTCAGACAGTTTGGTTCCAGTATGTCTTCATACAGAAAGGCAAATCCTTTCTGAGCCTCTTGAGGAGAATCTAGTTGCCAAAGTGTCCCAAGAAATTTCCTGTCAAGAAATTTCATGATAAGAAGACTCCAGGGTATCAACATGCTTGAGACTGCCCCATCATAAAGGCTCCCTAATCAGCTTCTTTCAAAAGGAAAGAAAAGAAAAGGGGAGTAGAAAGAGGAGAAAGGAGGAGAGGAGAGAAAGAGTAAAGAGAAGAAGAGAAGAAATAATAAAGACATGAA
Organism: Cacajao melanocephalus; assembly: GCA_963573385.1. NCBI lineage: Eukaryota > Metazoa > Chordata > Mammalia > Primates > Pitheciidae > Cacajao > Cacajao melanocephalus. Next base: position 23,097 of record CAUYLG010045641.1, on the reverse strand, counting down.
GGGAGTAATCTTGTTTCTCTGTTTCAGAAGCGGCTAACCCAGGAGGCAGCACAGACCAAGCTAAACATTAACCACTGCTGCTGGTAGGCCTTTGATAGCACAGGGTGGTGATGAGGAGCCTGTCTTTCAGAAACCAGCTAGATGGGTTCAAAATCAAGCCCACCACGTAGAAGCTATGTGACCTTGAAGAAGTTAGACTCTCTGAACCTTTGTTTCTTTATCCACCAATAAAAATCTCGCTTACCTCCCAGGGTCATAGGTCCAAATATATAATGTACAAATGAATAAATTAAGACAGCCTCACTCCTGTTATCATTCCCTTTGTCACTGAAAAGACATTGAGTACAAATGGATAGATACTATCCAAAGAGGCCACATTAAGTGCCTGGACCCTGGGCACTTTGCCCCTCTCCAGGATCTGAAGCACTAATGGCTGGAATCTAGCCCGGAAGGTTGGTTACTCTTGTTGATGCTGTATCAGGAAAGTTATAATATAGCCAATGCTATTGTATTTTTTATTAAAAAACAAATTAAATAAAATAGTGATCCATTACATATAAAACTGAACTGGAGTCCACAGTTACGGTGGAAAAGGCTCAGAAGATGGAGGCAAGAATGCAGCTGCAGCATTTTCTTTTTCTTCATATCTAGGAGGCAATTCAGGTGGAAGATGTGGAGTGTATGAGACCTCAGAAGATGAATTCGTCCCGGAAATGGTATATATAGATTCACAGTCTCTCTCGGAGGCTGCACCCTGACTCTCAGAAGCTGGGGTCCTGCTAAAGAGAAGGAGAGAGAACATGAAGGGGAGGGGATGGAGATAGCGACACTCCTTAAGTACTAGGTTCTTTTCAAATGTTTAATCATATGCACTTAGGAGTATCTGCAAGAATCTGAGGAATAATTTCTCCCACACTCTGCTTTTCATAGACCTGTTTTGATTTGTTACCTTTTCCTTTTCCTAGAGCTGAGTGTAACATTAAGACAGTCTCACTCCTACTGTCATTCCCTTGTCTTTGAAAAGACATTGAATACAAATTTACAGACACCATCCAAAGACAGCACATACACATGTACACACGCACACACACATGCGCGCGCGCACACACACACACACACACACAGTTACTGTTCTCTGCTATTCTGTCTTCTGGGACAGCTAACATAAGGTAGACAAACTATGCCATGGAAAATTAAAACATTAAGCCCAAACCTGAAGCATGGCAGAACAGCATACTGGCTAATGGAGTGGGCTCTGACAAAGGCCGAGCTGCACTGGAATCTACTCTGCTGCTTCCTGGCTATGTGATCTTGGGCAAGTTATTCAGCATCACTAATCCTCAATTTCCTTATCTGTGAAATGAGGATGATAACATTCCTTTCTCCTAGAGTGGATATGAGAGTTACATAAACTCATGAAAGGAAAGCCAGACCCTGGGACACAGAAATCATAGTAGCAGGAGCAGCAGTTTAAGTTACTAGACATTGATTTTAGGGTTTGGGTAAGTTAATCATTAGAAGAAAAAAAATACGAACATTCACGATGAGAACTCTACAGAGGTCCAGCCCTAGCCTGCCCTTTCTTCACACAGGGCTGCTCCCACATGCACCTCCCTGGATCCCCCATCATAACCCCTTATGAAGCTCTAAAGCAAACTCTGTCCTTGTCAGCCACCTCTTTCTCTCTCCCATCAGATAACCTGTCCCCCTACTTTCGTGGAAAAGAATCTCTACATAACTTCATTCCCTCCAGGCCCCAGAGGAAAGGCAGGGGTCCACCTGGCCCCTGCTCCTGGCCCACTGCCTCCTCCATCAGGGCAGGGTAGAGTGGGAGTTTCTTAAACATGAATGACAAGGTAAGGTGGTGTATCCCCAGCAATGAGTGCCAGTCTCTCTGTCCCTGCTGCTTGCTGCATGCAAAAATGCACATATCACATTGTCTTACCCGCTTCACTCTGTGATAATTTGTAGCCATGCTCTTCTCTTCCTATGTCCTGATTTCCTATTCTGGAAGGTACTACCAGAGCCTTCTCCAACCCTGCTCCCTGAGCGAAACATTTCTGGGGTCTGCATGAGCCCCTCCTGTGGGTTTCCCACTAGTGCCTGACTCTGTCCTCCTAGTGCCAGCAACCTCTGCAGCTCCATCTCCATCACCTGCTCTCTCTCCCTCCCAGTCTGCCTCCAAGGCCCTCATCTCCCTGTGCCTCCCCCACCAGCCGCCCACCATCTTCTCCCCACTGAAACTAAGTTCATCTCCCACGTCCTCTCAGCTAGGGACCTCCGAGCTTCCCTGTCATTCACCCTGGAACTCATCATCTCTGCCTCTTCCTCAATGTCATTCTCCATCCGGACTCCCTCCCCACAAGCTCCTGGCACCTCAGGCCCGGCCCACTAGAGCCTACCTTGCTGCGTTCTGTGTGGGGTGGGTGCAGACCTGATGTTCTCTGTGCCCCAGGGAAGGAGTGAATATTGAGGGAGAGGCCCAGCTGTGTTAGGTCAGGGCTCAGGCTGATTTTAGCCAGTCAGCCAAGCATGGCTACAGTACTTCTGTACTAGAGCTCTTCTGTAACTGTTGGGGATCCCCTGGGACCCTTATACCTCTCCATGATCTAAAGCAGCAAAGCCTAGCATAGCAGGGGCCTCCTGGCCCAGCCCTGGCACTCAGTTTGATTGGTGGGTTGCTAAACATTCTTTTTTTTTTTTTCTGAGACAGAGTCTCACTGTTTTCCAGGCTGGAGTGCAGTGGTGCGATCTTGGTTTGAGGCAGAAGAATAGGGTCTGGAGGCCGGGAACCTACATCCCTTTCACGCTGACTTCCTAGAACTAAATGGAAAGGAAAACCCTAGCTTTCCACCCCTAAGCCACAAAAGGTCCACAGACTGCTTCTTTTGCAAACTCCCACCTTTCGGCAGGTGGGAAATTGAAAGTGCCTCTGACTGGTTGCTTTTTGCACCGCCCCCGGCAAGGGTTGTTAAACGTTCTGAGTATCGCCCCAGTTAAGACCACATAAAGATGCCTGGAGTAGGCCTCATATTAACCCAGCATGATCACTTTATCATTTTTAACTTATGTGCTGCCCAAAGTTTCCTGAACGGGTCTGTTACTATCAAGACACTAATTCTGACATAACATCAGCAAAAAAGATATTCACACTTAAATGCCTCCTGGTGAACCCCAGCCTTAATACTAGTTTGGCCTGAATTCAGGCCTCTCTTGAAGTTCAAATGGAAATTCTTACCCATAGTTGAAAATACTGTAATATGAAGGGGGGTTTTCATTCGGAAGCTGACTGTTGGTCCCAAGACTCTCAGTGACCGCAGAAGCTGAATATTCGGGAAAGTAAGGTGGTGGAGGGGGTGGAAATATTATTACCGAGTCACCTAGGGAAACACAATATTTAGTTGAATATGGGTGGGTAATAAAGGAAGCAAATTAGCTAAAGCAAAATTAATTAATTCTAAATTTGGCCCATCTATATAAAAGGTCAACACACCTGTGGCTAACTCCAGAATTTAAAAGTGAGCCCATTAATGCATAGAGACAGAAAAGTAGGCTAAGTTACCAGGGGCTAAGAGGAAGTGGGGAGGGGGAAGGGAGTGGGAATTGCTGTTTGGTGAGTACAGAGTTTCCAATGGAAGAGTTCTGGAAACTGATGATGATGGTTGCACAACATTGTGACTGTATTCAATGCCACTAAACCATTTAAAAACGGTTTGGCTGGGTGCAGCGGCTCACACCTATAATCCCAGCACTTTGGGACGCTGAGGAGGAAGGATTGCTTGAGCCCAGGAGTTGGAGACCAGCCTGGGCAACACGGCGATATCTTGTCTCAAAAAAATTAAAAGAAAAAAATTAGCCAGGTGTGGGAGTACACACCTGTAGTCCCAGCTACTCAGAAGAATGAGATAGGAAGACTGCTTGAGCCCAGGAGTTCTGGGCTGCAGTGAGCTCTGACTGCACCACTGCACACCAGCCTGGGTGACAGAGCAAGACCCTGTCTTAAAAAAAAAAAAAAAAAAAAAGGCTAGGAATGGTGGCTTATGTCTGTAATCCCAGCACTTTGGGAGGCTGAGGCAGGTAGATCACTTGAGGTCAGGAGTTTGAGACCAGCCTGGCCAACATGGCTAAATCCTGTCTCTAATAAAATTACAAAAAAAAAAAAAAAAAAAGAAAGAAAGAAAAAAAATATCAGCCAGGCATGGTGGTAGGCGCCTGTAATCCTAGCTACTCAGGAGGCTGAGGCAGGAGAATTGCTTGAACCCAGGAGTCAGAGTCTGTGGTGAGCCAGGATTGCGCCACCGCACTGCAGCTAGGCAACACAGTGAGATTCTGGTCTCAAAACAAAAAAACAAAACTAAAAACAGTTAAAATTGTTTAATACATACATACATATACATATATATGTATTTTAACCACAAATGTTTTAAAAGTAGGCCTACATTTCAGAATCCAGAGTGCTGACCATTACGGTATGAAAGTGGGCCTATATTTCACAGCAAGCCTAAGCCCAAGCCTTTTTGTGAATTGTTTGCTAACAAGCTCCCTTCCCTCTTCTGGGGTGTTTACTGCTGATAAAGCTTTTCTCATTTTCAGCCTACAATTTTAATTCACAAGTTAACTGTTGGCTAAAGTGCCTTGTTCTTCAAATACAGTTTCAGCTCCTGAGCAAACAACAATAAGCCGTACTACAGGCCCTAACTGTTATTTACCAAAATACAGATTTGCATTTCTGTAGGTACTGTTCGTTCCAGGACACATCCCCATGTTTTGAGGAGAAACTAGGGACCAGATGCAAACTCTAATTTGAATTACGATTCCAATACCAAATGCACAACAGGAGTGGCCCAGAACAGTGTAGGGCTGCGGCTGCACCACTGCTGGGTGCCTGGCGAAGGCCTCTGAGAAGCTGGCAATAGCAATAACAGTTCAGGAAAAATGAAGGAGGCGGGGCTTTACTTCCCTGTAGGGAGGAGACTGGTTCGCACTCCTAGCACATTTGATGCTTGCTTAGGGTGGCACAGGATTCTTTAAAGTGATGGGGGTTCCAACCTGAACAAGCTAGGTGACCTTCTTGACCTCAGCTGCCACAGCTGTAAACTGCAGGCCAGGCAGTACCTGCATCAGAGGACAGGTAAAGGGAAGGACTAGATGGGATGATTTGCATCTGGCGGTGAACACAGTGCAGAGCACAGAGCCAAATCTCTCAGCTCCAGTGCCAGCCAAGGGCACTGATTCGCATGATGAAGAAACACCCCAAAGGCAATTGGCTACTGGCTCCACTCTCCACCCTTCACCTGCCACAGCAGCCTCAATCATTTCCCAGAGGGAATTTAGCCCTTCAGAAAATACATTAAGTCCATCTCCCCTTCCTCCTGCAAGAAGATGGCAATGAGAATTTAAAATAGGTTTTGCTAATCTAAAGGTGAGAAAGCATAATAGTTGTCCTGGGATTCTCATTAAATTTTTCAGAAGGTCTTGGTAGGTTAGAGGAATTGGGGTTGTGTTCACTTCAATTACATACTGTAGAATAAAGAACCTATGAAGCAAGCCTTGAGCGCAGGCCAATCACCTCTCAAAAACACACAATGAAATGCTCTAGTAACCCTGTTACCTCCAAGGCTCTCTTGTCCTTTGTCCCAGCAGCTCGGCCTGCCCACACCCTGCAACCTGCTCTCCCTGGAAAGAGGCCTCTCCCCTGCAAGTTCCCTTTCATGCATCTTTCAGAACTTGATGTCCTCTGTGAGCGCACAACATATACACACCTCCAGGGAGCGCTATCTCACTCACCTGCTGTGTGTCCAGGATAGCACTGAGTGTATCCAGGACAAGGAAAGCATGCTTCTTGGATTCTAAAAATGTAAACCCTATCCCACAATATCAAAGGAGAGGAGTTAGGATGCAAGATTTTCACAGGTTTGATGGGGGTTTAAAAGGTTAAGTAGAAAAGATTTTAAACCAACTTCAGGGCAAGGACACCAGGAGCAGCACCACAGCTCTGTTCCCTGCCTCCACTCTGATTCCAGCCACCAGGTGGAAGGCTGGGCCCGAAAACTCCCCTCGAACTAGTCCCGACTAAGTGGAAGCACAGCAGCGTTAGATGAACATATTTACTTGTACCGTACTGTGTTCCTCAAGAGCACTGAGAACATCTATCAGATTAAAGAGAGCCCCTTTTTCATGGAATAACTTCCAAGAACACTTGGTGAAGGATGAAATGGAATCACACCCGTGTGCCCTGGGTAGGTTGCTACGTAAGTGCTCTTCTGTGAGTGTGCCCACACACTAGGGTTGGAACCCTGCTCTGCCACTTGCTAGTGTGTGACCTTAGGTAAGTCACTGGATGTCTCCATGCCTCATTTTCTTCCTGTGCAACGTGGAGGTACTAACAGGATCTGCCTCCTTGGGTGGTTATAGGTGTGAATGAATTTCACAAAGAGGGACATTTAAGAGCACATGTTAAAGCACTTAAACGGGTGTTTGACACAAAAATAGACCCTATATAAGTGTTAGCTATTGTGAATACATAATTAATATTCGTGTTGTCACCATTATATATTAATAAGTAAGCTGGGAGCATCTACCCTGGCGCTGCACAGGGAACAGCTGCAAATCCATCTGCCCTCCTCTCCAAGGCTGGTGCCATGCAAGGCCAGCAACCCAGTTCCTCCCCTCCAGGCTGTGCTCAGTGAATTCCACTGCTTCCAGTAGACAGCCCCAAGCAGGAGACACATCTCACTTGTCACACTCCCTCTCTGTCCCCTCCATGGTTTCTGTTCTGCGGACCTCTTTTCCTAGCCTTTTAAATGTCAATGGTTTCACAACTTTACTCTTTCAAAAGCAGGAGACTGAAAAAAGGGATCTGCCAATGAGCAGTGATGGGGTTTTTCCTTGGTTGTGTGAAGCTGAGGCCAAAGCTACCACTATTGTCCTGCAGGTACAGGCTCTGGGAAATGACACTCCATCTCTTCTGTACAACCCAGGGGACCCAAGAGGAACTTGTACGCATTCCATGGGAGAAAGAAGTGACAGGTGCTGTCATATTCCATCTCGGTTTATCCCACTGCTTCCAAGCTTTGCCTTAGCCCTGCAGTCACAGATGATGTCACAAAAACCCAAGGACAACACAGAGACAGTACAGAGGCCCCTCAAAACACCTGAAGACTGCTGGGCTCGGACACATCCAGAGTCCTAGCATGTGAGTGCTGCAGGAATCTTACAGATGCACTGCTTGTTTTATAGAGATATAAACCAAGGCAGGAGAGGTGAAGGACTTACAAGGACAGCCAGCTAGTGACAGCCTGGGAAGACAACCCAAGTGTCCCACAACTAAAAGTGCTATGTGGTTTTGGTGTGAGAATAACAGGGGTAACAGGTTCATTTAGTGGGTCCCTAAGGTGGAAGAGGGCTCCAAGGCTGTCCTCACAGTTCTCACTTTCCTCTTAATTTGCTCTGTGACCTCAGTCAAGGTCACTACATAATATCCCAAATGCTTTGCAAAGTAGGAAAGAGTTGCTGGGGGGAAGGATGTACACAAGATTCCTCCGGGGCTTCCCACAGCAGCAGCACTGTGTATGTACACATGGCAGGGTGTGTGGGTGTGTACACGCACATGTGTGAGAGGTGGAGGAAATGGGAAAGAGAATCTAGACCAGAACTAGGAGCAGCTGGTGAGACCCAGCTGCAAAGCCACTGTGATAGAAGCAAGAACACAAATGACAGCCACACACCTACGGTGACCTGGACAGGCTCGGTACTCTGGATCTGTCCCTCTTCGCTCTCAGAGGCATCCTGGCCAGCATTCAAGGTGTTTCTCTTCTTAATGTGAGCAACCACGAAGAAACACAATCCCACAAGCACAATCAAGGGCCCCATAATCTGCAGAGAAAGGAACCCACAGATCCGGGGCTCCTCGTCGGCAGTGTCTGTCTCATTTAGCGGTTCCTGTGCCCAGTCGGAGCCACATCCAGGGACCCAAATGCCCAGGACGCTGATGAGCATGCCGCTTGTCAAGAACAGAAACCCGAAGATGAGGCACTGGGCAAACTGGCGGCTCTCTCCACAGATGAAGGCTCGGTCAGGGTCCATCTGGTGACCTCTCTGCAGCCCTGTACGGAGCTGAAGTTGCGCCCGGGAGCGGGCCAGGATCACAGCCCCAAGCCCAATCACAGCGCACGCAGGCCCTGCCACCTTGAGCACCATACTGCAGTCCGGGAGGGGCTTGTATTGGCACGCCTGGAACCCAAAGATGGAGAGCAGGACTCCCACACACAACAGGACGGCGCCGAAGACAAAGAAGCAGAAGATGAGCTTGCTGACGTGCCTGTCCTGCTGGTCCCCATCTGGCTCAGCAGCAGCTGCAGGAGACATGTCCAGAAGAGGCTCCTTCCCAGAGGCAGGGTGGGATGCGTTTCCTCCTTCCAAGATTTCAGTAGCTCTGTGAACACAACCAAACACCAAATTAACGTGGGCACAGGTGTTCCAGAACCACCCTGGTTTTTTGCTGGCCATTTCTGAAGTCACACGGGATGAAGTCATGAAAGTAGAACTTAATGCAACTGATAAGCTATAGAACAATAAGTTGGTTTATGAGTCAGCAAAACTGGCATTCACAAACTTTTAAATATGTAATTTTATGATGATCTTCAAAACAGAGGAAATTCAATTACCACACATCGAAGTGTATCTTTTTTCAAAAAATGAAACAACAAAAGTAACTGGGTGTGGCATTTCGTTTTCTGAGTCTTACAAACTCGTTTTCCTGGGGAAAAAAACAGCGGTGGGTGAATGAGGGAAGAACCACAGGGATTCTTTCTGATTGCAAATGCCCCACTTTTCATCACAGCTGCTGTCAGCTTTTCAAGTCAGTTAGTTCCATAACTAACTTTCCATTTCCTGTTTTCGACTACGGCCGCTTTCCATTTCATGTTTTATTCTAAGGCTACATCTACCAAAGACCCAATGTCAGCAGTTTCAATAGACTAAGAAGGCAGTTCAGGAACACAGTGGGTTTGGTGGACTTTTAAGTTGATTCTATCAAAATGTGGTTCTTGGGGCCAGGCGCAGTGGCTTGTGCCTGTAATCCCAGCACTTTGGGAGACAGAGGCAGGCAGATTGCTTGAGCTCACAAGTTTGAAACCAGCCTGGGTGACACAACATAACCCCATCTCTGCTAAAAATACAAAAATTAGCCAGGCATGATGCCTGTGGTCCCAGCTACTTGGGAGGTTGATGCGGGAGGACTGCTTGAGCCTGGGAGCTGGAGGTTGCAGTGAGCCAAGATCACACCACTGTACTCCAGCCTGGGAAACAGACAAACACCTTGCCAAAAAAAAAAAAAAAAAAAAAAAAGATTCTTGGGGTTCTCAGTAAGCACAGACTGGTAGCCCAGTTGCTTGGGTCTGGGATGACCCTTGAAAGTGTGGCACAGCAGGCCAGGAGGAGCTCCATTTTCAGAGTGGACAGGTACCCAAAGGCATGTGTGGCCTGTCACCTTCCTCCATGGTGCCACCTACTTCCACAAAGAGGTTGAGACTCAGCTGAAAACAAGCAGCCAATAAAATTGCTAGTTACAAAGCACAAAACAGGGGGAGGGGAGGAACTTGTCTTTGAAAGAATAGTATAAGTGGAATCAAATGAGAAAGCACCTTCCACAAAATCACTCAAGCCCTATACTTCAAGGACATATTAAATATACCAAGTAGTTGCTAAAGAGTTGACTAGCTTACACAGAGCTGACTTTATTATCTAGTTATCGTATTTTATTACAAGGAATGGAATATTTTACCAGGACCCTGTAAGTCAAGTCCTGCATTTGCAAAGACAATTCAAAATCGTGAAGACTATTTTCACCTGCCCAAAGAAAGAAAACTTTTAAAATATTCTGTGTGGCTCACATGCAGGGTCACATGAAGGAACTCAAGACTGAGGCCCTAAGGCCAAGACAATCTTGACAAACAAAATCACACTGAAGGAAGGTGGGTTTGGGTAAAGAAAGCAAACAGGTAATCTTACACTGGGAAATACTTTTCCAGGAAAAAGTATGACAGAATCAGAAGGAAGTTGGAGGAAAAAAAAAAAAAGGAAATACAGAAGGAAAAAAAGCTTTCATTTCAAACTTGGAAAAACGACATACAGATGCAGTTAAGCTGAGACAAAGACAGCATTGTACTAATTAAATTTTTTTAATTTACCATTTTTATTAAGTCAGTAACATCCTAAGGTGAATAAGAATGTCAACATTGAGTATACAGTCGTCCCCATTTATCCTACAGGGAGTACATTCCAAAACTCCCAGTGGAACGAAACCACGGCGAGTCCATGATGGCGAGTCCTGAAACCTGTATATACAGTTTTGTTTTGTTGTTTTAATTTTTTTCCCGAATCATGCAATCTCTTTTGCTGTTTGAGAGACAAGGAAGAGAAGGGTGATTCTCGGGGTTTGCAAAGTCCTATCAGGAATTCCTTTATTCCTAGTATAGTCAATTTTGCAGTGAGTGACAAGGCTTCAACTGTCTTAAGGCAAATTCCCAAACACCAGTAAAGTAAATAGAAGCCCAAAACTGGATCTGTAGTTTCTTGTCCGTGGACTGGTGGACTGAGTACCTGGCTGAGTGTTGATCTCTGATCCAGAACAGCGTGGGAGGAGTCTCGGTCTCTCTCCGTCCCCCGCAGAGGCACCCACAAACGAATACAAAGACACCCACACTCACTCACAATGAAACCTTTTCCAAACACCACCCTACACTTAACCTCCCCAAAGCCAAATTCGCCTCCCCAACACTCCCATCGGTTTTCCAAAACACATTTCCAAATTCACAGCACCTCTCCACGTCCAAAGCTCTGGAGAGTTTGGGGAACGAAACGAGGGGCAAATATTTTTTGTGTGAAATCGGTTTATGGCTTTTAGGGAGCCCAAGCTCAACCAACAGCCCGAGGGGCTCGCAGGGGCGCAGGTGGGGCTCGGGTACCCTGCGCCTCGGCGCTGCCCCGGGTCCCAGCGCCCAGCCTGGCCGCGCAGCTCAGCGCCGTACCCGCTTTCCCCGGCGCAGGCGCGCGGGCCGGGGCCGCTTACCTGAGGCTGGGTCGGGCGCCTGGCTGACCGCGCTGCTGTGGGCACTGGCTGGGCGCGGCGTCCGCCTCCGCACGCGGCCTGGGCTGCGCCGGCAGTACCGCACCCTACCCTCCGCTAGTCCGGGTGCTGAGGGCGGGCCCCACCGTATTTAGAGAAAGAGGCGGTGCCCGCGGGCGCGGCGGCCCGGGCAGGGCAGGGCAGGGCAGGAGCGACCGGAGGGAGCTGGCCGCCACCGGGGGCCTGGGGCGCGACTGTGCGGGAGTGGAGATCCAGGGGCTGCTTCAGGACCCGGGGCTGGCGGGCTTCGCGGCCACCGCGCCCGTGGCTGTGCGTGCGAGGAATCTCGGAGAAATGGGCACTTTCTACAGCTGCCTGGCCCCCAGGCCTGGCGGGGGCCGGCGAGTTGAGATTCTTCCCCTGGCTGACGGAATTCACGCCGGGGAGCCCCGCTCCCACTCAAAAGCTGGGGCTCAGTTCCAGAGGGCGCGAGAGAGCGGCGGCGTGAGGGGCGCGGAGGAAGAGCCTGCTCCCCCTCCCGCGTGGTCGCGGCCCAGCCAGAACAGGGTACCGCGCCCCTGCCGCCGTGCCCTTGGCCACCGCGAGGTCCGGCGCAACCACACCCAGAGCCCTGTGTCCCTTCTGCTGCTCCGGAGACCTTGACCGGGGTTATGGGAGCAAGTGCCTCGCTGTGAGCTCCCCATCGAACGGGATGCGGAGCCACCTGTCACAAAGACTACGTGCGCTCCATAAAAAGTGAGACTAGGGCCCTCCACACCCGGCCATTCAGGCCTGAGGTCCTGGCTCCGAAACTGAGGCCGAGACGAGGCACGCGGCAAGCCCCGCGCCAGACCAGCTCTGCCCCTTCCGCACCCGCACGTCTGCGCACAGCCTTCTTTGCCATAGAACCCCCTCCCTGCTTCTCTACCACTCATGACCTGCCCGAATTAAACTGGTAACTTTCCCTGCCCTTGAACCGGGAGTTTCGGGATGAGTTTACTAATCCCTGTGCTATTTGTAACCTGCCCCGTGACACGTGATACGGATCCAATTGTGCTAGTTTACACACCAGGGATCAGGGCACTGTGAAAGGTGAGTCAAGGGTTCTCCGCCCAAGCGCAGAGGTGCCCTGAGCCTGGGGACTTCCCAGCCGTGCCTCTTATTCTCAGCTTCCTGTCTGCCTTGCTTGAAACCCTATCCAGAGGTAAGGCCACTGGATGAACCTTTTCCGTGTGCAAGCACTTTACCTACCTGATACAGGTTATTCCTGGTCATGCTCACTGGGGGTAAAGTATGAAGTAGAATTAGCTAATCATCAGAGGTGAGAAGAGACTTAAAGAATGGGTCGAAGAAGGGCTGGGCGCGGCGGCTCACCCCTGTAATCCCAGCACTTTGGGAGGCTGAGGCGGGCGGATCACCTGAGGTCGGGAGTTTAAGACCAGCCTGACCAACATGGAGAAACCCGTCTCTACTAAAAATACAAAATTAGCCGGGCATGGTGACGCATGCCTGTAATCCCAGCTATTCAGGAGTCTGAGGCAGGAGAATCGCTTGAACCTGGGAGGTGGTTGCAGTGAGCCGAGATTGCACCACTGTATTCCAGCCTGGGCAACAAGAGCGAAATTTCATCTAAAAAAAAAAAAAAAAAAAAAAAAAAAAGAATGGTGGGAGAGAGGCAAAGCAGGCGGGGCGGGGGGGTGACGTTACCTGGGCTTTAGGGTTCACCAGGGAGGCAGAATGGACAAGTTCTGGCCATTGGAATTCGGTGGGGAACTTGCCTGGGTGGCCAAAGGTGGACTTTTTCATAGCCAGAGTGCTCGACCTCTGGGAATCCCTGCCATAACTAACAGCCCTAATTATTGTCAAAATAGATAATGTCAACACTCACAACCCCTTGCTCTGTGCTTTACCTACAGGCGCGAAGCCAGGCTCCTCTGTGGTTCTTTGTTGTGTCTCCAGCAGCTCAGAGAAGGTTGGAGGCAGCAGGGGACAGGAGACTGAGAAAAACAGTCATTTGGCAGCTGAGGAAACTGAGGCCCACAGAAGTAAAGTCACCTCTGCAGCTAGTTAAGGTGCAGAGAAGGCCTGAGCCAGATGAGCTGACCATTCAGTATTTCTCCCGCAGCACACCTGTCACTCAGAGGACACACCATGCTGTGAACCCAGAAAACACCCTTTTATGACATAGCCTTGTGATGCTGAGCATGTTAAGATTATTATAACAATACAGGCACTGTGTCCCAAGGACATTGCAGTAATCTGTGTTTGGGATGGAGATATCCTTCCTGGTCCAAGTGTCAAGGTATATCCCCTTCTGGAAGGGCACCAAAGCATGTCCAGTGAATGGGCAGATACCCAAGAGTGGATTGTACAACAGCAGCCACCGGCTTTCTAAGAACTCAGGCCACCATTATAGGATTTGTCCCCCCCAACACAGGTCTGTGAACATCTCTTCATTGTGCAAAAGGGTTTCCTTGTCCTTTCCCTACTCATTCTTCCCTTCCCCTTATTTGAAACTCAATCTCTGGCCATGTCATGTGCAAACCTGCAAGGGACCTGTTGATACAGCTGCCCCTCTGGTGCCACGTGACTGCAGGCTCACCACCCATGACAGACTTCAATGTCCTGGCACCAAGGACAATCAGATTAGCCTCCATTTGGTATATCTGCTGCTCTCACTGTTTGTGTCTATGGAAGCCTGTTTGACTAAATTAAACTCCTTGGAAATTGATCATCGGTCAAGTATGAAAGACATACCCACCAGCCTTTAAGGTACTTATGTTCATAGCCCACCTAGCCTTAGGAAAAAAGCTGGGTGGCCTAGTCACTATCTAGTGGTCTTTCCTAGCCTGTGTGGTAGTGAAAAAGATAAAACCCAGACTGAATCCTTAGAAAAACGGCATCAGAACAAGATTAAACACTGGGTGAACCTCGAATTCAGTCAGTGACTTTGGAAGCATAAAGTGGAGGCATGTGTTCATGTATTCAGCCAGCACATATTTACCAAGCACCAATAAAACATGGAACTTTTATGGAGGAGAAAGGCCATAAAATATGTAACTTATACACAGAAATAGAAAGTGATTAAGTGCCAGGGAGAACAATAATCACAGATGGGGACTGGGGAGCACTGGGGAGATTCCATTTTAAACAGCGTAGTTCAGGAAGAAGGCATCTCCGAGGTGACATTGCAGCAAAAACTTGAAGGGAATGAGGACAGGTGTATCAAATGATCTATTATTGCATAACAACTTACCCCAAAACTTTTAAGTTCGAAACAGCAAAAATGTATTCTCAGTGTTTCCGAGGGTCAGAAACTGCTAGTGGCTTACTGGGTACTTCTGGCTGAGCCTCTCGGAGGCTGCAGTCAAGCAGTTGGCCAGGGCCGTGGTCATCTGAAGGCTGGACTGGGGCTGGAAGGTCTGCTGCCAAGGTGGCACATTCACAGGGCTGTCAGCAGGAGGCCTCAGTTTCTCACCATGTGGATTTCTTCACCTAGCCTCCCCTCGCATGAGTATCCAAGGGAGGGCAAATGAAGAGGAAGCTGTGGTGCCTTTTCTGATGAGGCTTTACACTCCCACACCATCATTTCTCTTTTTTCTAGTCCTTAGAATTGTGTCACAAAGTCCTTGGGAACAGGGTTAGGTGCCACCTTTTGTAGGCAAGAGTAACAAAGAACGTGTAAGCATAGTTTGTGATTTTTGTGGGAAGTAGAGAAGAGTGCTTCAGGCAGAAGTAGCAGCAGGTGCAAAGACCCTTAGGTGGGAACACACAGATGAGCATATTCAAAGGAGAGCAAGAGGCCAGAGTGGCTGCAGCTGGTGAGCAAGGGGGAGAGTAGGAGAGGAGGTCAGAGAGGAAAGGCATGTGCAGGGCCGAGGATAGTAGGTTGTGCAGGGACGAGGATAGCACGTTGTGCAGGGCCTTTAAGTGGGTGGGAAGCCTTTGGGTGGTTTTTGAGCTGATGTGATGAGCTTTTCGGTGATGTGATCTGATTTCTTTCAAAAAAGAAATTGGTGGCTGTTGCATAAGAATAGCCCAAAGAGGAGGAAGGATGGAAGGGAAGAGTCCAGTTAGGAGGCTGTGGCAGCAACCCAGGAGCGATGTCTGTGGCTTGTGTTTGAAGGTGACAAAAGGGATGAGACTCTGGAGGTATCTTGAAGACAGAGTCAATGGGATTTTCCATGGACCACATGTGGGCTTTGATTCCAAGGTTTTGGGCTTGAGCAAGTGGAAGGATGGTTCTGGCTGGAGCAAGATGGGGAATCCTGGGACTGGGACAAGTTTGAGGGAGGGGGCTTCAGAGTTCATTTGGGGACATGTTAATTTTGTCCATTAGACATCCAAGTAGAGAAGCTGAGTAGGCAATTGAATATGCAGGCTTGGAGTTCAGGAATTCAGAAGGAATACTTTCCTCTGGTCTATAAATGGCATTACAAAATAGAGAAGGCCACGCTTCCTCTCTGGAGAGTAACAACTAGTCCTATAGAGGGCTCCAAACACACAAAGCAAGGGACAGGCTGGTGCCAACCACTGTGCAGGTTTCAGATGTTTCTGGGGCACAGAGGGCAGCTAGTGCAGCTGGGAGGGACGAGTTTCTACCAGCTCAGGGGGCTTCTGCTGCTCTCTTCCCAAAACAGTGCCCTAAGGAACACAACAAGACAGGTATCTCTTCCCAGGTCACTGCCAACCCTGAGCAGAAACTCAGGGCAAGTGGTGTGGATTGACCTGCAGAGTCAGTGTCACCATTTTTCAGAACTCACAAGATTGCAGAAACACAATCAGCTAACAAGCCTGCCAGCATCTAGGTCTCTTTTCTCTTTTGGTCTCTCTCTGGTTCTGCCTCAAATTAATCCTAGCACCCAGAAGCACTCATTTCCCTGCTTCCAATTTCTGATGTTTTCTGAGGCCCAGTTGGGCTTGGTTTGTAGGAATTTGTTCTCGAGGGCTCAGTCTTGGGTCCATGTTTCAACACATATTCCCATGAATCCCAATGACTCCTCTGAATGGACCTGGGCCTCATCCAGCTGCATAACCCTGAAAAGGGTGCTACCAAGGTCCCTGGGGCATTTTCCTCCTCCCTAACCCCGAGGTTGGTCTTAGACCCAAGGGTCTGAGAGACATTTCAGGAGTACGGGTAGAGGCTGACTAATTTAGAAAGCTTGAATTGAGGGTTTAGACTGGCTCCCTTAGCTGATCCTGAGTGCAAAGGCTAATCTTTTGCAGAGTCATTTTATGGCCTGAGATGGTGCTATTGATTTTGCACAGTTAATAACAGCTCAACCTGAGTGCTGCTAGCCTTAGCCAAGGGTGTAGAATGCAAGCATTTGTTTAGGGAAAGTAAGAATTTGCTGGGAGCACACTTGGCTTTTCCAAGGAGGCCTCTGCACTGCCAATGGAGAAAGACCCCCCCCACCAACAGTGGCCACAGCATCTGGGCTGTGGCTAGAGAAGACCAACATGTTGATATTAACAGTTTATGGAAAAGTACTGTCTATTCACTCATTCACTGCTGACTGTCTCCCAAAGAATGCACTGTTTCTCCCCAGCATGTAGAAAGGGGATGAATCAAACTGAGTTTAGATCCTGGCTTTGTTACTTACCAGCTGTGTGACCTGGGACAAGTAAACATCTTTTCTGTGTCTTAGTGTCCTCATATGTAATGTGGGAATAACCAGACCTACCTTGAAGGGTGTCTTGCTTGAAGAGTAAATATCTGGCACATGGAGAGCAATCAATAAATGGATTTCTCCTTAACTACTACTCATCTAGTTATGCTCATCTGATCTTCCACCTGTGGCTCAGGAAGCTTGAGCTGATGAATCCATGGAAACTGTAAAGAAATAGCAGGGGTGGGAGATCAGGGTGCTCACTGAGAGCAAAATGTGGCTCTGTTGACTTCTGACGCCCGGTTGGCAATGGCTGGAGTTCCTAGCCTGCCAGCTCAGATATTTCTCCCTATAGTTCATCTCCCAGTTATTTCTAGGAATTCTCAAAGATATGTATCACATGATCGCAAAAGCCAGCCCATCCAACTTGAGTTATCTGCCCTGTTGATCTACCTTTATTTTGCCAAGGTCTGCAGCCTCCAGAGCTTCTGAAATGGGCTTTGCTGCTACTGGTATCTTTAGAGGGGCATGTGGTATCCTGTCAAGGGTGATTCCTTAGCCAGTCAGTGGTCCACGGCTCAGGATTCTACCTGCCTCACATCTCCTGGATCCATCAGGATGTCTTAGCCTGCCCTTGGTTCTGGCCCCTCCACTACCTGGTTGCCACTGATGATTCCAAGAAGGATTCAGATCAGCTCACAGTGCTCCAAAAATATAGCAAAGTGAAACAGATGTGCAAATAAATGATACAAATAAAAGACGAAAAAGAAAGAAAAGACTTATTGTATATTCTACCTTCTTTGAACAACTTGTTGTGATGTGCAGGGTGGTGTGGGAACCTTCTGATGTCATACGTACAGGTAACTTACCTGTTTTCAGATCAGGTGTGGAAACTTGTCTGAGACACTTGGAGATGACTCCCAAAATGGGCTGACCCAGAAATCCAGAAAGGGGCCATCTGACTGTCCCAGGGTGCTGTACATGGGAAACATGCCACCTGGCTGGGGTACCGGTGGGCAGGGGTCTCCCTGGGTGTGGCCAGTCCTCTCCTTACAGTCACACACTCACTTAATTTCTCCCACAAAAACTTCTGGCCTCAAAAATTAATCAATACTTATCTAAACACCTGAGAGCCAGGAGTCTTTGATAAGTTAAAAGGCAGTTTGGCAGGAAGTCACCTCCTGAATGTCCCAGATTTTCATAAAAGGCCCTTTGTGGAAGCCACAGAATGCAGGTAAAGCTAGGGCTTGAGACAGTGCCGATTCAGAAGAAAGAAAGAGAAAACTACTTTTTCGGGTTTTTTTCTGTTTAACATACCTCATAGGGTGTTTAAAGAATTGAATGAATGCAGAAAACAAGACTTGCTGTAATTTTTGCTTGGATGTGATTCCAGGGGAAATATTTTCTGTTAAATGAAAATATAATAGCTGACCCCTACATAAAGCCTACTATGTGTTTTCAGGGGTTTAATAATGTATTAACTCCTTTGTGTTTCATGAGAACCCTGTGAGGTGAGTACTGCTGCTATGCCACTGGACAGGAGCAGAGGGAGATTGGACACCTACTCCCTCACCTTGCCAGCCAGGGGCAGTGCCAGATGGGAAATGCCAGGTCTCTCTCCTCTCCATAGGGGGACTGTGTGCTCTGCCACAGCACCCTTTTCATTCCACCTGGGAGGCAGCTATGGATTACTCAGTGTTAGTTTTCAGTCCTTCAAGGGCAAGCGAACAAACTCCCTTTCATTCTTTGCAGTTCCAATTAAATGCCCCTTCCCCAGTGAGGGTGGGCCCTGGCTCCCCGCTCCCTGTTGTTATTTTTATAGTACCTGGCGTTTTGGTGTTTTTCATTCAGGACACTTGCCACAGCCATAGTTGTTTACTAGTCCTTTCAGACCACTTCTTCCCCACCCTTTGCTGCTTAAACTATGTGTCACCCTCTGCTCTTCCTGTCACCCTCATCATTGGCTTCCATTTCTACCACTTCAAATCCTGCCTTAATCCTACATGCTTCTAACCTCTACATGGATGAGTGCTACAGTTTGGATGTTTATCCCCTCCAAATCTTATGTTGAAATTTGATTCCCAGTGTTGGAGATGGGGGCCTAATGGGAAGTGTTTGGGTCATAGGGCTGGATCCCTCATGATTAGATTAATGCTCTCCCTGGGAAGGCATTAACAGTTCTAGCTCTATTAGTTTCCAGGAAAGCTGGTTATCAAAAAGAGCCTGGCACCTCCCTCCTCCCTCTTTGCCTCCTGTCTCACCATGTGTGACCCGTTCATGTCAGGTTCCCTTTGCCTTCTGCCTTCAGTGGAAACAGCCTGAAGCCCTCACCAGAGGCAGATGCTGGTTCCATGCTTTTTGTACAGTCTGCAGAACTGCAAGCCAAATAAACCTCTTTTCTTATAAATTACCCAGCCTCAAGTATTCCTTTATAGCAACAAACAGATTAATTCAGAATTCAGGACTTCTCATCCCCAAATCCATCCTCTTCCAACCACCTCAGCCAATACCAACTATCAACTCACCCTGGACCAGTGGCTACCTGAAACAGCCCCTTCTGCAAAAACAGGAATTGAAGCATCTCTTTCCATCATGCTTTTCCAATCATTCCTGCTACAACTGTCCTTCACTCCCAACTAGACCCTTCACTTGTTCCAATTAACTTTTTTCTTTACTTCTTTCTTGCATAGTTTACATTCTATGCTCTATCAATTCAGTAGCACTCTTTCTGATACACTAAATTTCAATGCCTGTGAGTGAGCCTTTTTCCCTTCTCAGATGACAGACAGCCTGGTTCTTCAAGGAAGACAACATGCAGGGGTAAATCCTTGGCCAAGCATGCTCCACCTATAATGCTCCTGGCTTGGAGTCCCAGGGTTATAGCTCTTCAGTGTTCTCTTCAGTTCCTGAAGCATACGGGCTTCCTGTCCAGGTTGGGGAGCTTCAAGTCTTAGCTCCTGTTGTGCCAAAGCTGATTCTCCCTTCATGGTGACTTTTCCCTGTTATTAGACCCAAGTCAGTGTTCTAAGCTAACCTCACTTCTGATGAGTTCTTCCTTCAGAGCCCTAGATATTTCTTGCTATAAGCCTAAGTCAGAACTATCTCCATCCATCAGGAAGGCTTAAAATACAGATTGGCGAACTTATTCTGTAATGGGCTAGATAGTAAATATTTTAGGCTCTGTAGGCCATTTGAGTTATTTGGTCTCTATTACAACCACTCACTTCTACCATCACAGCTGGAAAGCAGCCATAAATGTAGACAATATAAACAAATGAGCATGGCTATGATTCAATGAAACTTATGGACACCAATATTTGAATTTCATAGAATTTTCACAAGTCACAAAATATTCTTTTAATTTCTTTCAGCCATTTAAAGTATAAAATTTCCTATTCCAGTAGGTGTAGTTAAAAATAAATAGAATAAAGTCATTCTTAGTTCAGTGGTCTTACTAAAACAGGAGGCAGCCAGATTTAGCCCTTGGGCTGTAGCTTGCTTACTTATGCAATACGAATTTGTTGAACTTAAAAAGGAATAGGGGGTGAATCTGGCAAGATAGTGGACTAGAAAGTACCAGTAATCTATCTCCCCACTTCAGCAATGATTTGCTGGCAGAATCTGTTTGATTTAACTGGTTTACAACTCTGGAATTTACTGCAGGCTTAAAAACTTCCAGTGAAGGTTGGGCAGTAAATTGCAGTTACTATCAGTCAGTTTTAGCTTTTAGCAGAGTAGTATTACCCATCCTTCACTCCCAGCCCATACACACTGTGGGAGTCTCAAGAGGAGAAGAGAGAAAGGGGCAGAGATAATATTTGGAGAAATAATATCTGAAAACTTTCCAAATTTGATGAAAGATATGCATATAAACATTCAATGAACTTCAAGTCAGATGAACTCAAAGAGATCCACACCGAGACACTTTATAATCAAACTTTTGAAAGACAAAGACAAAGAGAGAATCTTGAAAGCAGCAAGAGAAGTAACTTATCACATACAAGGGATCCTCAATAAGATCATCAGTAGATTTCTCATCAGAAACTGGAGGCTAGAAGGCAGTGGGCCAATATAGTCAAGGTACTAAAAGAAAAGCACTATCAACCAAGAATCTTATATCTGACAAAACTGCCCTTCAAAAGTGGAAGAGAAATTAAGGCTTTCTCAGATAAACAAAAACTGAAGGAGTTTGTTAACATTAGACTTTCTCTGCAAGAAACACTTAAAGGAATCCTGCAAGATGAAATGAAAGGACACTAGATAGTAACTTGAAGTCACATGAAAAAAACAGAGATCTCAATAAAGGTAAATACATGGGCAATTTTAAAAGCTAGAACTGTTGTAATGATAGTTTGTACCTTCGCTTTTTGTATTCTACATGATTTAAGAGATTAATATGTTAAAACCAATTATTTGTTTAAAAGCTAGTACTATTGTAACTTTGGTTTGGAAATTCACATTTTATTTACTACATAATTTAAGAGATCAATGCATTTAAGAGATTTATTAGCTTATGCTTTTGTCACACAATGTGTGAATACGCAGTCTGTGACAACAACAACTGAAAGGGGTGGAGATAAAGCTATAAAGGAGCAGAGTCTTTATGTGTTATTGAGGTTAAGCTTGTCTAAATTCAAATCAGTGTTATAACTTTAGGATGTTACATGTAATCCCCTTTACATTTAACCACAAAAAGATAGGTATAGAATATACACAAAAGGAAATGAGAAAATAATTTAAACTACACTATTTAAAAAAAAAAATCAATTAAACACAAAAGAGCAGTGCAGGAAATGAGGGACCAAAAAAAGCTGTCAGTCATATAGAAAACAAATGGCAAAATGACAGAAATAAGTCCCTTCTTATTAGTAATAACTCCAAATGTAAATAGATGAAACTCTCCAGTGAAAAGACAGACATTGGCAGGAAATAATTTTTTCTAAAAAGATAACAACAACAAAACCTCTGATCCAACTATGTGCTGTCTACGAGAGACTTGCTATAGCTCCAAAGACACATATAGAGTAAAAGTAAAACAATGGGAAAAAATATTTCATGCAAATAGTAAACAAAAGATGGCACGGGTGGCTATATAATATCAGACAAAATAGACTTTAAATTGTAAAAATGGTTACAAGAGACAAAGATGGGCAATATAAATAAAAGTTTCAACACATTAAGAAACTAGAACAACTGTAAATATTTACAACCTAATGACAGATCATCAAAATATATTCAGCAAAAACTGACAGAATTGAAGGGAGAAATAGAAAGTTATACAATAACAGTTGTAAACATCAAGATCCCACTCTCAATAATAGACAGAACAACAAGATAAGTAAGTTACACAAGAAAATAGACAACATAATAAGCCAACTAGATCTGACAGACATATAGAGAACACTCTGCCCAGCAACGACAGCGTACACATTCTTCTCAAGTTCACGTGGGGCATGGTCCAGGGTAGATCATATGTTAGACCACAAATTAAGTCTCTCTCTCTCTGTCTATATATATATATTTTTTTTAAATACATATATATATTTTTAATTGCATTTTAGGTTTTGGGGTACATGAGAAGAACATGCAAGATTGTTGCATAGGTACACACATGGCAGTGTGATCTGCTGCCTTCCTCCCCATCACCTATATCTGGCATTCTCCCCATGCTATCTCTCCCCAACTCCCCAGCCCCTGCTGTCCCTCCCCTATTTCCACCCAACAAACCCCAGTGTGTGATGCTCCCCTCCCTGTGTCCATGTGTTCTCATTGTTCAACATCCACCTATGAGTGAGAACATGTGGTGTTTGATTTTCTGTTCTTGCATCAGTTTGCTGAGAATGATGGTTTCCAGGTTCATCCATGTCCCTACAAAGGACATGAACTCATCGTTTCTTATGGCTGCATAGTATTCCGTGGTATATATGTGCCACATTTTCCCTGTCCAGTCTATCATCGATGGGCATTTGGGCTGGTTCCAGGTCTTTGCTATTGTAAACCGTGCTGCAATGAACATTCATGTGCATGTGTCCTTATAGTAGAATGATTTATAATCCTTTGGATATATAGCCATTAATGGGATTGCTGGGTCAAATGGAATTTCTATTTCTAGGTCCTTGAGGAATCACCACACTGTCTTCCACAATGGTTGAACTAGTTTACAGTCCCACCAACAGTGTAAAAGTGTTCCTATTTCTCCACATCCTCTCCAGCATCTGTTGTCTCCCAATTTTTTAATGATCACCATTCTAACTGGCGTGAGATGGTATCTCAATGTAATTTTGATTTGCATTTCTCTAATGACCAGTGATGATGAGCATTTTTTCATATGTTTGTTGGCCTCATGTATGTGTTCTTTTGTAAAGTGTCTGTTCATATCCTTTGCCCACTTTTGAATGGGCTTGTTTTTTTCTTGTAAAT
>CAUYLG010045640.1:0-34044 GCA_963573385.1 Cacajao melanocephalus | reverse complement strand
TTAAGAGTTAGCACAATTCTTGGCATAAAAGAGGTTTTTAATATCCATTTTTAGACTGCATTCTAGCCTGGGCAATAGAACAAGAATCCCATTCTCTCTCCCTCTTTCTCTTCCTCTTTCTTTCTCTCTTACATTCTTTTTCTTCTTTCTTTCACTCTCACTTTCTTTCCTCTCTTTTTCTTTCTTTCAAAAAAAAAAAAAAAGAAATGCTATTGATTTTTGTACATTGATTTTTGTATCCTGAAACTTTTCTGAAGGCACCTATGAGTTCTGGGAGCCTTTTGGTGGAGTCTTTAGGGTTTTCTAAATAGATATTCATACTGTTAGCAAAGAGAGACAGTTTGATTTATTATCATTTTTTTTTCTATTTGGATATCTTTTATTTCTTTCTGTGTTCTGATTGCTCTGGCTAAGACTTTCAATATTATGTCAAATTGGAGTGGTAAGAGTGAACGTCTTGTTTCGTTTCTCAAATTGAATGGTTCAGCTTTTGCTTATTCAGCCTGATGTTGGCTTTGGGTTCGTCATAGATGGCTCTTGTTATTTTGAGGTAGGTTCCTTTGATGCCTAATTTGTTGAGGGTTTTTATCATAAAAAGATATTGGAGTTTATCAAAAGCTTTTTTGCATCTGTTGAGATGATTGTATGGTTTTTTATTTTAATTCTGTTTACGTGGTGAATTACATTTATTGATTTGCATATGTTAAACTGATCTTGTATCCCAGGGATAAAGCCTACTTGATTGTGGTGAATTAACTTTTTGATGTGCTGCTGAATATGGTTTGTTGGTACTTTGTTGAGGATTTTTGCATCTATGTTCATCAGTGATATTGACTTGAAGTTTTCTTTTTTGTTGTTGTTGTATCTCTGCCAGATTTTGGTATCAGAATGAGTTAGGGAGGAGTCCTTCCTCCTTGATTTTTTGGAATAGTTTCAGTAGAATGAATACCAGTTCTTTGTATATCTGGTAGAATTCAGCTGTGAGTCTGTCTGGTCCAGGTCTTTTTTTGTTTGGTAGGGCTTTTTAAATTACCGATTCAATTTTAGAACTTGTTATTGGTTTGTTCAAGTTTTCACTTTCTTCCTGGTTCAGTCTTGGGTGGTTATGTGTGTCCAAGAGTTTATTCATTTCCTTTAGGTTTTCTAATTTGTGCGCTCAGAGGTGTTCATAATAGTCTCTGAGGATCTTTTGCATTTCCGTGGGTCAGCTGTAACAGCATCTTTGTCATTTTTGATTGTGCTTATTTGGATCTTCTTTCTTGTTAATCTAGCTAGTGTTCTATCAATCTTGTTTCTTCTGTCGAAGAACAGACACTTTTGGTTTCATTAATCTTTTGCATAAGTTTTTGCATCTCAATTTCATTCAGTGCTCTGACTTTATTTTATTTTATTTTATTTTATTTTATTTTATTTTATTTATTTTTTTAACTCCTATTTTTTAAACCATAATTTTTAAAATTTTCCTAGCTTTGGGGTCTGCTTATTCTTTTCTTTCTAGTTTCTCTAATTACACTGTTAAATTGTAAATTTGAGATCTTTCTAACTTCTTGATGTAGGAATTTAACACTATAAACTTTTCTCTTAACACTGCTTTAGCTGCATTTCAAAGATCAGCAAAAACAACACGTGTTAGCAACAAAAGAGCTGCTGCTTCCTATCTGCTCTTCAGATCTGCCAGATGTCTTTCTTGTGGTCCACTCTAATATACAAGAAAGGAAATGGTGGAAAATGTAGTTCAGCACAGCCAAGTAGACACATTAAAGCCTAAACAGTAACAATATACAGTTGTCCCTTGGTATCCATGGGGGATTGGTTCCAGGCACATCTTTCCCATTGTACATCTCTGTAATTATTTATTTACTTATCACTCCAAGCAGCAGGAGAGTAAATGTCCTTGATGAAGAGACAAAGCTTAATTGCATTTTGTATTTTCTATGCAATCACAACTCTTAGTACTAAATAGGCATTCGATAATTATTTACTGAATGTACAAGCTTAATTTAGAAAGAAAAATGAAATTTAAGGGATTAATGATGACATGATGGTCAATATTAGGTGTCAACTTGATTGGATTGAGGGATGCCTAGATGGCTGGTAAAGTATTGTTTCTGTGTGTGTCTGTAAGTGTGTTGCCAGAGGAGATCGACATTTCAGTTGTGAACTGGGAGAGGAAGACTGACACTAAATGTGGATGGGCACCATCCAGGCGGCTGCTGGCCAGCTAGGATGAGGCAGGCAGAAGAAGATAGGACAACTTTGCTTGCTGAGTTTTCTGGCTGTCTTTTTTCTTTCCATGTTGGATGCTTGCTTCTGTTTTTACTGCCCTTGGACATCATACTCCAGTTTATTTGGTCTTTAGACTCTGAGACTTGCACCAGCAGCTTCCCCCAGGCTCTCAGGCCTTTTGTTGCTGACTGAAGGCTGCGCTATTGGATTCTTGGTTTTGAGGCTTTCGGACTTGGACTGAGCCCCTACCAAATTCTCTCTTCCTCAGCTTGCAGAATGCCTATTATAGGATTTCTTTTTGTAATCATGTGAGCCAATTCTTCCTAGTAAACTCCCTTTTATGTATACTTATATCCTATCAGTTCTGTTCCTCTGGAGAACCCTGACAAATACAGATGGGAAAGGGTGTTTTAGGCAGTGGAAGCAATGAAGGAGCAGGATAAATTGGGCCAAATTAGAGACAAACTCAGTACTATTAAGTTTCCTTTAAGAAATTCATATAATAGATGTGTATAGGTAGGCAACTAAACCAATCATATTGAACCTTCAGAAGTTTCAATAAAATACCGTAGAAACATGACAGTGGGAATGTCTCACCCTTGAAAGAAATGCTTATTTTAAAAGGCCTAAAATGCCATTGTTAGCCAGTTGGGGCTCACACCTGTAACCCAGCACTTTGGAAGGCTGAGGCAGGTGGATCCTTTGAGTCTGGGAGTTTGAGACCAGCCTGGGAAACATGGAAAAACCCTGTCTTTACAAAAAATAGAAAAAATCAGAAAGGCATAGTGGTGCGTGCCTGTAGTGCCAGCGACGCAGGAGGCTGAGGGAGGAGGATTGCTGGAGCCCAGGAGTCGAGGCTGCAATGAGTCGTGATCACACCACAGTATTCCAACCTGGGCAACAGAGTAAGACCTTCTCTCAAAAAAGCAAAAACAAAAACATGGAGTTATCTCCTCTGGTATTATACCTGTTTTTGAACAGTTTGGTACAACTTTTATATGAGCTGGATCCATCATATTTTTCATTCAAAAAAGTATTTGAATATTTACTTTTGTTTTATTAAGCGAAGATATTTAATACTGACTTATTTATTTTCATTATTTCTCTCTTTCATCTTATATTAATGTTTTCGCCCTATAATACGCCTGGAGGGAGGAAGGAAAAGGGAGGAAAGGAGATGGAGGGAAAAAGGGATGAAGGGAAGGAAGGAGGGAAACATTTTACATTTTCTTCCCAAAGATTCTGATTAAGTAGAATTGAATTAGACCATAATTAAAGCTGTGCTGTAAGGCATTACAAACATTGATTTTGATGGGCAACAGGTTTGAGAAGCATCAACTAGGGGACATGGTAATGAGTTGATGGACAAAGAAACACACCCACAACTACAAAAAATACTATCTGTGAGTCTGGTATAAGCAACTAATCTACTATTTGAATACTAGTGACATCTACGGTTGGGATTACACCAACAAGCATCTGTCCTGGTCTGGATCACATTTTACTGCTGTCCTCTGCTTCACCTGTAAGTCAAATATAAGTAAATATTCTGACTTGATGAATGTTCAGCAAACTGCTCAGTTTTTTAAAAGATGTTGGCATTATAATTATATAGCTTCTTAATATCTTTGTCTGCAATTAAAACAATGTGGAGGCATCGAGAGTTTATTATGTTATCAATTATATTGCTGTTGATCTATTTCTTCTCTGTGTTAATCAGATCACAAACTGATAAATACAATATAATACATGAGAAAAATGTATCAACAAGGGTTGCTCTTAAAAAAAAGAATATTTTGAAAACTGGGTAGGTATGGGGTAGTGATGAGAAGAAGGATCTCTCTAAAAGGAATAGAAATGGCTCAAAATTGGAAACTAATTTCCATATTCTCACACCCTTGACTCTGTTCCAACACCAAGATAAAATGCTGCTGGCTGCTTATCTTCACAGATACTGTCATCTTTTAGACTATGTGCTATTTGTCATTATTTCTCACATCAAGAATAACCTGGACTATTGTTGAGTTATTCCATAACAAAATGTTGAAGATAGGAAAAGCCTAAGAAAAGCAACTACACAAAATCTGAAGTCACAAAAATTTTCAGTCAGTATTTACTTGAATACAAGGTAGAAGTGTTTAAGTAGAACATTATATACTCAAAGTCTTGATTTTTAAACCAAATTACTAGTTGATTATAATGTTAAAATTATACCTTGCTCCAATGGTTACATTTTGAGACACCTTTATTTTCAGTGGTTTAACATTATTTTCTAGTAAAATATTTTTAAAAATAGGCTGGGGGCGGTTGCTCATGCCTGTAATCCCAGCACTTTGGGAGGCCAAGGTGGGCAGATCAAGAGGTGAAGAGATCGAGAGCATGGTGAAACCCCGTCTGTACTAAAAAATACAAAAATTAGCTGGGCATGGTGGCGCACGCCTGTAGTCCCAGCTACTCGAGAGGCTGAAGTAGGAGAATTCCTTGAACCCAGGAGGCGGAGGTTGCAGTGAGCCAAGATCACGCCGCTGCACTCCAGTCTGCTGCCTGGCAACACAGTGAGGACTCTGTCTCAAACAAACAAACAAACAAACAAACCAAAAAAAAAAGCAATGTGAGTGCTTCACTAATGTGTAGTTTTCAAACTACAGTGTATTTTTGCTTTGCCTTATTTGGGCAAATAGTTTGATTTAAGAAAGGGGTTGAAAGACGCCCAGGTGTTGATCTTAGCCTGAGAAGGTTAGAGTTCAAATGGAACAGCCATTGCTACTTGAAAGGATTGTGTTGCTATTTTAGTACGTCTACTGGTCTACAGGATTCACATGCAGAAAACTTCCGATAATTTTACATAAGTTGTATACATAGTTTCGTATTTGAAAGAGTGATACACACTAAATTGTGCTTTTTTTGTGTGAGGAATCTGGACTTTAGTCAAATATTTGTAACATTTCTAATCTCGTTTTTGGGTATGCATATTTATTAAATTGAAAATGTCATATACATAAATTTGAAATTATATATGTATGAACATATACATACCCACATATGTATGTGCATGTGTGGATAACTTGAAGTGAATTTATGTATTTTAGGGCAATTTTATGTGCTTTCCATGCCCTGAGGGCATACTGTTCTGTTCTTTGAAAATTTCTAAATATTCTTTCCTGCAGACAAAATGGAATTGAGGAAAATACTCTAGACAAAGTATAATAAAGCATTTTAGAGACTAATTATTTAGTCCAATAACAGGTAGAAAATAGCTACAAATAATCCTAAAACCTGATATGCAATAGTGTATGATTATTATTGTAATATAATGCTGATGAGATTTCCCAAAAACTGAAACCTGAAAAGGGAATATAGGGATAAATACCATTTTATATTTCACATACATTTATGTACAATGAAGAATGTAGCAGTATAGCTATTTGATGAATATATGTAATACTGAAAGTTAAATATTATAATTTTGATAAATAGTTTTGCATTTACTTCCTTTAAATTTAGTAGTAAATATATAAGGTGCAGAGCCTACCTCACAGGGAGTAATCAGTAATTGCATATATGACATACACATGCTTGAGCACACACACACATGCACACACATACACACACACACACACACCTACACAGTATAAGAACCAGAATGTATTTGCAACCTTGGAAAATTTAAACTTCAGAGAAAAACGTGACCATTTCTGTCAAATAACAATAATTATGAGTACAGATACTAATCCCAGTGAAATTGGATAGAAAGTGAATAGAATAGTGTAAATTATGAAAGAAAGCAAATTCAACCAAAGAGCTTATTTAGTAACAGATTAACAAGAGTCCATCTTCTCTTCTGCCTTTCTCTTTCTGTTCCTTTATATATAAAAGATGTTGCCTATCTTCTCATCTATAAACTTGAGTTGTTTACAGAAGTGAAATTGAAGGACAGAAGTCTAGAATTTCTTTGAGGAGCAATGATATCTCATCTCAAACAACTCCACTTCAAAGATAAATGACTTCGTTGAAATAGGAAACATCGGTAGTGTGAGGCCATCAATGGGTAAAATCAGTTATTTGAAATTACTCTAAAAGTTGCAAAATACTATAGCTTCTAAGATGAGATGAGGGCTCATAAGAATTTCTTGCTATGTATTTGTGGAGCTATTTCTGGTAATATTTTAAAGTAAAAATGTTTAACATAATATCATATTTTTACAGTTCTAAAGTTTTATTACATTACTTAATACTGAAAATAAAGTATTCTTTAAAGAAATATTTTATTTACTAAAAATAATGATTCTGTGAGAAACTTATAGATAGCATATATGGTAATCATAAGCAAAAGATAAATTTTAGTTCTGCCAACCTGAGAAATTTAAATTAGTCTTTCAAAATGCATTCATTTTCAGTTTTAGAGAAAACATTGAATAAGTAAATGGATGTATGTGTGCATATGTTTTTGTATGTGTGCCAGGGTGTATACCAAAATTGTCTGTGTGTTTTAGTGCTCACTTTCATATATATGACATGAATTGTTCAGCAGCATATTAACTATATATTAGTAACTTAAATATCTTTCTTTGAAATCTTTTGACTCACATCTATTCAGGAAAATAAATGTAAAAATTTAATGCTATTTATTACGTATGCATCATAATCTTTTAAATAGTAATGTTCCAAATAATCAATATTAATAAATGCTGGGTAAAAGAATGCATCTCTTGGGAATCAACACATGTAAACTATTAATCATCATCTGTCACATTCAAATGTTTTTCCATTCTCTAAATCAGTAGCTTCTAAAGTGATTTGTATGTATTTCAGGGGATATTCTAGAATATTGTTTAGAGTGTAAGAAAAAAATAGGATTTGCATTTGGATGTATTTTTATCTAAAAAATACAAAGTAAGTCTTTAGTAGTTAATATAATATTTAACATGCTCACATTTTCCTCTTTATTACTTAACTCCATAATAATGATTCTTATTTGTTTGTTTGTTTTTGTTTGTTTGTTTTTGAGATGGAGTTTTGCTCTCGTTGCCCTGGCTTGAGTAAAATAGCATGATCTCGGCTCACCGCGGTCTCTGGCTCCTGAGTTCAAGCAATTCTTCTGCCTCAGCCTCCTGAGTAGCTGGGATTACAAGCGTGTGCCACCATACCCAGCTAATTTTGTATTTTTAGTAGTGACAGGGTTTCTCCATGTTGGTCAGGCTGGTCTCGAACTCCCTACCTCAGGTGATCCGCCCTCCTTGGCCTTTCAAAGTGCTGAGACTACAGGATGAGCCACCCTAATAGTGATTCTTAAATCATCATCATTATTATTATGGGGCACATTGCTACCTGGAATAAGGACTAAATTCACCTTCCTCCCTTGCAGCTAGATGATGATATTCTGATTTATGAGATGCAAGAAGGTGTGATGTGTGGGACATCCATGAAAACTGACTAATGAGACCAGATAAAAATTAGAGATCACAGCCCACCACCACCACCACCACCATTTTTCTCTTCTAACTATCCTATTTTTTTGTGACCTCTAGCATGACCATGATGTCAAGATGTCTAGCAGTCACATAGTGGCTTGAGGTGAATCTGAGTATAAAAATCATGTGCTAGGATGGTGTTGAAAGAGGGTTTTGGATCCTGTTGACAATGGGAAGTTGGTCTTCCTGCCTCTGAACCATTTATGTAAAGAAGTAATCTGAGTTTTTAGAGCCATTATTATTTCCATTTTCCTCTCACCATCAGACAAACACAAGGTCTAATTTTGTAGAGACGTGATGTATTCTGGACCTCAGAAAGAGATTCCCTGAGGAAATGATGTTTTCAACCATGAACTCTGCTAATTTCAGGCCAAGAAAGGCCTTATGTAGATAATCTGACCGCTGCCACTGTTGCATAAGTTCTAATTTTTGAAATAAATTCCTTACTCTATATCACTTCTAGTGGATCTGCTTCTCTGATGAAACCCTCACTAAGACAATTATCATCCACTGTTATTCATGTGGTAAATATATCATTACTGTATAAAAATAACCTTTTAATTATTAACTTGGTTGGCTTAGTTTAGCATCTTTTTCATCGTCCATTCTCAATTTGATAATCACCATCTTTTATAATAAATCTTCAGGATTCACAATACATATATGTTGAGTGTTAAGGGCATTCTTCATTGATATTTACACTTTGACTCAACAGTGAGGGAAGCTGCAGTATCTGAAAAATATATAATTTATATGTGGGAGGTGTGATTTTATAGCTAAATCATAGTTAAGGTTTCTAGTTCTTTCTTTTAGAGAGATTTCTCTTGGTCATATCTTTATAAAAGTATGCAGAGATTTAGTTTTACTGTTTTATAGTATCCATTTAAAAAGCAGCTTTCTACAAGTTGGTGGCATCGCGTGGAATTATTCTCGCTGTGCTCTCAAATAATCTTCATGCTCAGTTTTGGGGCCTCATTGCAGCACTGGAACTGGACACTTATGCCTCTCTGTACCTCCTCTATATGACGTAGTGAAATTTTTGGACCTTTGAATCACACACATGCTTTCCTGGCTGTTTTATACCAAAGGACTTTCACTAAATTCATGGGAAAAATTTAGCACTGCTAATACAGTGTTCCAATGCCAACCTTGGAGTTTGCAATTTGCCCACACAAAAATACCATAGCAATGATGATAATGATGATGACATTATTTTAAATAAAAATTTTTAAATGGTTTAACATAAATTATCTCATTTAATCCTCTGAACAACCTCGTGATGTGATTTTGAAGAGGAATGTCAAGACCTCAGGATCTGGCATCAAATTCTGGGATTTGAATACTATTTCTGTCATATACTACTTGTATTACTATGTATATGCCCTCCAGCAAGTGACAACTTTTCTACTCCTTCTTCTCTCCTCTTGTAAAATCAAAAAAATGACAATGATGACAACACCAAACACATGAGCTGGTGAAGATTACGTGTGTGTGGAGTTTTATTAGTTTGAGAGACATTATATTTCCATTTGTTGTCACTCTCTCCCTTCCATGAAGGTAGGACCTTTCTTCAGTGCAGTACATTGTCCCCTGCACCTAGAATGGTATCTGGCATATCATTGGTGCTCAATAAGCACTTGCTGATTAAATGACTGAATAAATAAATGTCAATATTTTCACCTGAAGATATGAGATCTTTTTTTTATCTAATTTTTTCAATCATCTGAAAGGTAATATGCACATTTGAAAGGTAGTCACTGTTATTTTCTTATACCAGTAGTTGCACTTTTACAGTATGTAGCAATAATCATAAGTAAAGTGTCATGACAGAGTGAGAATGAACTTAAATCTGTAATTGCAATTATTCTTCACTGTGGCCTCAATTGTTTGTCATGTGTCTTGACTAAGTCATGATGGAAAACAATGCTTTTTTCTATTTACAAGCCCAGAATTAAATCCATGTTTCTTGGCTGACCATTTGGTTAGTTTTTGTTTGTTTTCTCAGGAAATGTTTATGGTGGTTGGGCTGGAATACATATAACATTTTATTTTTTAAATTTATTTTTACTCAGCTGAGACTAATAGTAATGTATACATCATAGTATCACGCAAGTGAAATATTTCAGACCAAGAAGTGGGGACAAGAACAATACTTGCATAATAATATGTCCTACCATTTTACATTATTTGAAAGTGCTGATGCCTGCATCTATAGCATGAGTCAGGAAAGAGAGGTAATGAAAGACATTTCAAATGAATAGCAGATGGGCTTTAGTATTACATAGGATAAGACAGACAGGATTGGTCAGGGTATGCTGGAAAAGATTTTTAAATCTATTTTATTGGTTTTATTTAAATTTTATAAAAATTCAAACCATGCAGTACTTCATAATAAGATTGACAGCCTTTCCTACCCTGTCTCTATTCCCAATGCAACTGTGGAAGTGGCATTGATAGACCCATTTTTAGCTACTTAGAAATTTTTCTAGACACACACAGAATTTATATGCAAAATACTCATATGCATGTCTTATTTTTTCTTTATTCAACAAGTTATAATGGACAGTCTTTTGTAGCATGCATAGAAATGGACTCATCTTTTTAAAGACTGCCTAGAATTCTGTAGTTATAATACAGTCATTCTTGTAGCTAATTCTCTAAAAACATGCCAAATGGTATTTACTAAGAACTTACTATGGGTCAGGCACAGCTCTTACAGTCTAACCTCTATACTTTCATGAGTTAGGAAGGGTTGTTATTTCCATATGTTCCCAATGAGGAAACTGAAGCAGAAAGTTTAAATAATGTGTCCTAAAATACACAGTTATTAAACTGGTACTGGAATTATGCAAAGGTAATCAGGCATCAGAGTTTGTGATGTCAGCTGTTATCTGATACTGCAATAAACATTCTGTGAACGAGTGTGACATGGTTTGGTTGTGTCCCCATGCAAATCCCATCTTGAATAGTAACTCCCACAATTCCCATGTGTCATGAGAGGAACCTGATGGTAGGTGATTAAATTATGGGAGTGGGTCTTTCCTGAACTGTTCTCGTGATAGTGAATGAGTCTCACAAGACCTGATGGTTTTAAAAATGGGAGTTGCTCTGCACAAACACTTTCTTTGCCTGCCACCATCCATGTAAGACGTTGACTTGCTCCTCCTTTCTCGGCTCACTGCAACCTCCCCCTCCCAGTTTCAAGCAATCATTTTGCCTCAGTCTCCCAAGTAGCTGAGACTACAGGTGTGTGCCATCACGCCTGGCTAATTTTTGTATTTTTAGTAGAGAGGGGGTTTCACCATTTTGGACACCTCCTGACCTTGTGATCCGCCTGCATTGGCCTTCCAAAGTGGTGGGATTACAGGCATGAGCCACTGCGCCTGGCCTATCTGAACATTCTTAACAACTTTTTCTTTGAATGTGTTTTCTAAGTGGAGTTTAATGGGATAATGGAACATGCACATGAGCAGAGGAGATATATTCAGTACGCATGTGCACTGCACTTCCTTGACACTCCACTTGCAGATAATGTGCCATATGCACAGAATTTCAGTGGGCCACTAGGCTTGGGAATTCAGTGGGGCTTAAAGTAAATAAAAAATAAGCATTTTATATAGGGGACTGAGTAAGAGGAGGGCACTGGAACAGGACACTGACAGCTTTTAAAGGCCATGCGTTCCTTTGCACACAACCTTGCTTCAAATGTAGAAAGCAGTGGCCTTTTATGACATATGAATGACCAAGGAAGCCTATCATGTCCTTTCTTACTTAAGTTACGTTCTTATTTTGGCCAAGCACTTACATAAAAAATGATGACACAGAAGGAAAGGGAAAAATAGGACAGCCCATAATTCCTTTTCCTTTCAGTCTTTCCTTGCTTGTCTGTAGCAAAAGGTAGCAAGCGTTGGTAGAATGTGCATGTATGGAGAAGTGAAACAAAAACCATCACACTGCTTTCGTGCAACATTTCTTTTTATTTGGTAAGTGCAAAACACACATGCATATATGAACTGTGAAATATAAATTATATTATTTTAGTAATTATACATAGAAATTAAATGCTCTTACATTAGCATCTAAATCTGGTATTACACAATACAAAGATGGATGGTAAAATTCTTTGTAATGATCGAAATTTTTCCTTTATTTAGAATGACATTAACTAGCAAATAAAAGAGACATGACAGCCAGATATAGGTGATAGGGATGGAGGCAGCAAACCACATTGCCATGTATGTACCTGTGCAACAATCCTGCATGTTCTTTACATGTACCCTAGAACCTAAAATGCAATAATATGTAAATATATATTATAAACTAATATATAATATATAATTATAAATTAAAATATATAAATATAAATTAATATATAATTATAAATTAATATACAAAATATAATTATAAATTAAAATACATAACTATAAATATAAATATATAATTATAAATATAAATTATATATATATATATATAAAGAGACATGACAAAACAACGTAGAGACTGTGGGAGAAAGGTAGCAGCTTGATAATATGTTTAGTGGAACTTTTTTTGTGCTTTTTGAACAAGGGGCCCCATGTTTACATTTTCCACTGGGTCCTGCAGATAATGGAGCTGATTGACATCCTGGGGAGGATACCACAATGGCAGAGAGCTCAGTGACATGTTCTAGGTGTTGCTGAAGGTGCTTTTCTTTGACTGTGTATCTCGACTACCTCATTGTGACAAACTTCTCCAGATTCTCTCTGGGTTTTTGAGGCCAACTCACTCACCCTCATTACTGTTCCTCTGGCCTACCCCAAACTTATCCTGTTGACTTGTTTCTCCAAGAAAGGGTTCAGCATTTCCAAAATGCTTTTCAAAGCATCACCAGGACAATAATACTCTTTTTTCTTGGCTACAGAGTCCTGCCAAGCCACAAACAGATGGAAAATATAATTCATCCCCTCAAAGATCTGGAAGATACTGAGTCCCACAGCATTTGCTCTGCACCTGGATCTTCTATGGAGCTCATCATCCAAATGAGCTTGTGGGTCACTTTTCAGGAGTCTTTGTGCCAG
Organism: Cacajao melanocephalus; assembly: GCA_963573385.1. Taxonomy (NCBI): domain Eukaryota; kingdom Metazoa; phylum Chordata; class Mammalia; order Primates; family Pitheciidae; genus Cacajao; species Cacajao melanocephalus. The sequence continues at coordinate 21,290 of CAUYLG010045640.1, read as the reverse complement.
TGATTTTGCTGATGGCTCTATTTGTCCTTTTATTTCTGGTTCTCGCAGAAGCTCATTATGGTAGCCATAAAATTAGATTTGTGGTGTTTGGAGCCTAGCAAAGAGAACTGTGAAATTGCAATAGACTACTTAATTATCCAAATATTTAAGACTAACCTTAAGTCATTTATGTATTATTCCAACTGCATCCCATCCCACGTTTTTTTTTTTTCAAGTGGATATTTTATATTTTGTGCTGATTTTTTGGTGCTGTTTTAATATTTAGGTTATTAATCTCTTATAAATAGTACATTGCACATATTTTCTCCTAATCTGTATTTTGTTGTTACTTTGTGGTATCTTTCATCATGTATAAATTTTCTTTTAAATTTTATGTAATGAAAAAGTTTAGACTCTTTCTGCATTTTTTTTTTTTTGAGACAGATTCTCATTCTTTTGCCCAAGCTGAAGTGCAGTGGTGTAATCTGCACTCACTGCAACCTCTGCCTCCTGGGTTCAAGCAGTTCTCTTGCCTCAGCCTCCCGAGTAGTTAGGATTACAGGCATATGCTACCACACCCAGCTAATTTTTGTATTTTTAGTAGAGACGGGGTTTCACCATGTTGGCTAGACTGGTCTCGAACTCTTGACCTCAGGTGATCCGTCTACCTTGGCCTCCCAAAGTGCTAGGATTACAAGGGTGAGCCACTGCTCCTGGCCTCTGTATTCTTAAATGAAGGCTTTTCCTATCTCAAAAATAACTTTAAAATTTTCTTCTATAGCATTTGAACAATGTTATAGTTTGATCCTTAGAACTCTAATCAATTAGGATTTATTGTGTAATAAATGCATAAGATAAAGACCTAAATTTATCAAAATTGATTTTTAAATGAAAAGCCATTTATTGGATAATCTATCTCTTTTTCACTGTTTTGAAATACTGTATTTGCTATATGCCCAATTCTTATATGTACATGTGCCTTATTTTTCTCTCTGTTCTCCTTCATTAGACTATTTGCCTTTTCCCATACTCATATCACACTGCTAGTTATTATAACTACATAGTATATTGTGATATCTAGTAGGAAAAATTATTTTTCAATGTTCTTCAAAAATTCCCTGGTTATTGTTTAGATTTATATTTTACAGATATTTTTAAATCAATTTTTATAATAAAATTCTTTTGGAATTTAAATAGAAATTATATTATTTACAGATTTATTTAAGGAGATCTGGCATCTTAGCAATGTTAAAATATTTTGTAATATTTCAATCTTGTAAGATTTGAAATCTTACAATCTTATAAGATTAAAGAGATTTGGCATCTTTGCAATGTTGAAAATTTTGTAATATTTCAATCTTTCCATATTGTAATACCTTTCCATTTTATTGGATCTTAGAAATTTTTAACTTTTGCTTCACAACTTAATTATATAAATTCATAAGTATACCATTATTTTGTCTTAGAGGAATTTTAAAATAAATATTTGTCATTTATTTCTATAAATTAAAAAAGTATTAACTTTACCTTATAACTGGCCCCTTTCTTAAATTATTTCATTTATTCCTATAGTTTTTCTACTGATATTCCAAAATTTTCTAAGTAGAAAATCACATGTTGCAATTAATGAGGATTTTTGTTTCTCTGTAATATTTAATTTCTTATTATTAGGACTTCCATGTAATGATGATAGTATTTGATTTTAAACAATAGGTTAAGTCAAACCCTGGTTAATTTTTTACAAAACATAAAAAGTAGCTCAAAGGAAAAGTATTGAACCACATTTGGAAAACAAGCACCCTAAGCAGTCAGAATCAAATGCAAAATGAATCTGTCTGGTGAACATATTACTGCCATTGCTATTGAACAGCTGGCAGTCCCAGCACCACAATACTGCCTTTTTGTTCTTTGGGAAGCCACAGTGGCTTCTCACTGTCTTTGCTTCATTGCACTATTTCCAATTCAAGGTTGTGTTTGAGTATCTGACTAGCTAAGCCCAGGTCATATGCACATGCCAAAGTGGCAAGGGAAATTGGGAAAAGTGTGTTTTTCCACAATTCAGAGTTCTTCCATTTGTGGGAAATTTTCCAAATCATAGGATCAAGGTTTACATGTTGAGCAGGAAAAAAATTACAAAAATATCTCGTACTCTTTAAAATATATCGAATAGTAGCAGTATGATTTATTTTGCTTCTTACTTTCATTGGAATTTCTATTGTATTTTACTCTTAAATATGTTTTTGTCATTGATCAATACTGATAATAATATGACAGAACTTTCTTTTTATTTTTAGCTTACTAAAGAGTATTTGTTGTAACCTTAATAAAAGTGGATGTTGAATTTTTATAAAATGCATTTCCAGCATAGAGATAATTCTACACTTTCTTTATTAGTATAAAATAATAAATTGCATGAATATATTTCATAATGTTGAATGATTTCCTTGTATTTCAAAATATATCCCACTTGACCATATTGTTAAGTCAATATTCAATGTTTATAGTATTTGGCCTATGGAACTATTTTTCATAGCTGATAATTTTAGTTGTATTATTAATATTTTTGTTTCCCCTTTTATTTATCTTTCATTCTTTTTCTTTTTGTGTGTTTCTATTGCTATTTCCTCTGCCCACCCCCCAATCCCCAATCATCCAATAGCCTTTAAGTACAATTTTCAACAAGGTCAATCACATCAGCTTAACGGACATTTCAATTATTTTCTTGGGAAGGTCTTTCTGAGGGTCTGGACTGGTCGCATTCTAGGCCAGAAATGCAGCTATCATTCTAGGACTTCCCTTTTCTGTTATGCTTTGAATTCCCTCTGCCTCTCTTCTGGCCTGGATCTATTGCTTCTAGCCCCCATCCTCTTATCTGATGTTTTGCCTTGTTTTGTCCGAGTGAATCATGAGGTCAGGCTTGAGGGACAAATCAAAGGCATGCGCATGGGAGCACTCAGCAAGTTACATGGCTCCAATGTGAGCTGAATGTGCTCTATTTTCTGGAGCCTATTTATTATCCTGGCATCTCTCTTCAACATAAGATGATTCCAATTCCCATATTCTTCTCTTTAATTTGATTTACTCTCTCAGTTTTGGGGAATACATTCCCCAGGAGCTTGCTGAGAAAAATGATGCATAGGAAATTTTTTTGGAGACAGTTTATATTTTAATATGTTTTTATTCTATCCTCATATTTAACTGACATTTCAACAGGGCCTAGGTTGGAAGCATTTTCTTTCAGAATGTTGGAGGTGTTTCTTTTCCATTAAGGAAGTTGAAGACATTCTAATTTATGACCATTTCATGTTCCTTTTCCCTTCTATAAAACCTGTGTGACTTTCTCCTTGTCCACAGGGTTCTGAAATTTCACAATGATGGGCTTTGTCATGGGTCAGTTTTTATCCATTTTGCTGGGAACCTTGCAGATGCCCTCAGCTTGAATTGCCTTCAGTTTTAGTGAATTTTTGAGTTATTCATTGTTGACTTTTTCCTCTGTTTTCTTATCTTTCTAGATCTTCTGTTATTTGGATCTTGGGCCTTCTGGACTAACCCATTGATATTACCTTTTTTCTGTTCTCATAGCCATCTCTTTGCCTTTCTGTTTTAATTTTGGTGAGATTTCCTCAACTTTATTTTCTGAAATGTCTATTTCATTTATCCTGTGATGTTTTAAAATCCGATCTCCTTTTTTTCCTTTGGATGTCTACTTCATAGTTTGCAATGTAATCTTTACTCTTCATAATTTGCAATGTAATCTTTTATAATAATTTATTGTAAAATTTCTTCTCTCTGTATATTTATTACTAACAAATCATGTTTCTTCTGTTTGGTTTCTCTTTCCATATTAAATCATTTTTTGGGGTATTTGGCAATCTTTAGTTGTTTATTTTTGTTTAAGATTAAGGAGATTAAAAGTTTATTTTAATCATTCTGAGCAGGTATGTGGGACTTTGACTTTGAGATTCACTTGAAGTAACCTTAAGTAACATGATTTTGAGGACCCTTGGGCTGCTCTTATGCACTTGAAAATATTCCTTCAATGTCCTCTCTCAAGAGTAAAGGTAATGGCCATTTAATAAAGGTTTCAGTATTCAGCATTCATTGTGTGTATGAACACTAGTCTTTTTTTTAATAAAGTACCTATATGGTCAACATCCCTGTGATGTCACACTGGGCCCTGCACTTAGAAGGGCCTCATGCTTAATTTAATTCTCTGCTATTGGCATCTTGAAATTGTTAGTAATTTTTGAACAATGGACTCACATTTTAATTTTGCATGGGGTTCCACAAATTATGTATCCAGTCCTGGGTACCTGTATCATGAAGTCTGAAGTTCTAAGACTAAAGACCCTTGGTTTCACCCTCTCCAGTTTTCTCTGAGGGCAGGAGAGGGGCATTTGCTCAACAGCATTAAATGAAGGCAGGGACTCCACTTTTTCTAATTGGAACTTCACACAATTTTCCTTATTCTAGCACTGAATATCACTATTCTTTCCTCCCCGCTCCAGTAAGGCAGCTGTGCCTAAATCTAGCTTTCCATGGATACCAAGCTCACAACCTTGGTAGTTTTTTCTACCATTCCAAAATGTAGCTGGTGGCTGAAATCCAGGCAGCCTGTTGGTAAGCCATCTTTGATTCTCCTGTGAAAAACACTGCAGTCTATCAACAGTGGGATGGGGTTCTTGAATGGTGATCCCACACTGTGGGTCTAACAGAGCACCTGGAGCTTGCATGCCTCTCTGTGCAATAAAGGAAGGTATTGGGAAACGCATGACTTTCTTTTTGGCAAACACATACCTTGTTAGTTTTGTCAGTAAAATCTCTTCATTAACCCATTAGAGTGAATTGGTAATGTTCTTCCTGAGCTCCACTTTACAATGAGACACACTCTAAATTGATTCATTTTATATATTTTAGTCAAGGAAAAAACATTACTTTCGTATAATCTATAATAATAGTAACAACATCAATAACAATCATTACAACAAATATTCACATATTTTTTTTATAGCTTGTAGCACTGCCAAAACTTTTCTTTTGAACTGCACAACACTGGAAGATTGTATTATTTACCTACTCTACAGGAAAGGAAACTCCTGTAAAGTAAGTAAATGGTTAAGGAATTATTCTCAGTTTCACAAAAAAGAGTAAGTGATAGTGCTGTCTCAAAACTGCTGCCTCCAAAATCCCCTTACCAGTGTGAATATGCAAAGCTGTCTCATCTCCAGGCAGAAGTTTTTCTTTTTCACGACATCTTTACTTTTGCTAATTTTCTTCATTCAGGGAAGCTAATCTTTCTGCCTTTCTCTTTTGGTTATCAGTTTCTGTAAATAAAAATGCCTAGGTTTATTACTTAACCACTTTGCTTAGCAATCATTAATTTTCCAGAATAAAAACAAAGCTTCTTTGTATCAGAACCTAGAATAATGTTGCTATTTATTTCTTTATTTTGCCACATCTTCAAGAAGACATATGGAGCCCCTACTACGCTGGTAAAACTAAAGTATGTTTTCTCTGCAACAGTTAATGAAATAGAAGTGAGGATATTAGTAATACTATAAATGGATATATACCTAGTGTTAGAGTGTGTTACTCTGTTCTCAGTCTGCTAATAAAGATACACCTGAGACTGGATAATTTATGAAGGAAAGAAGTTTAATGGACTCACAGTTCCACATGGCTGGAGGCATCACATCATGGTGGAAGACGAAGGAAGAGCAGAGGGAAGTCTTACATGGTGACAGGCAAGAGAGCGAGTGCAGGGGAATTCCCCTTTACAAAACCATCAGGTTTCCCAAGACTTGTTTACTATCACAAGAACAGCACTGGAAAGACTTGCCCCAACAATGATTCAATTACCTCCTAGAGGTCCCTCCCATAACACATGGAAATTATAAGAGCTACAATTCAAAATGATATTTGGGTGGGGACACAGCCAAACCATATTTATTCCATCCTTGGCCCCTCCCAAATCTCACATCCTCACATTTCAAAACCAATCATGCCTTCCCAACAGTCCCCCAAAGTTTTAATTCATTTTGGCATTAACTCAAAAGTCCATGGTCCAAAGTCTCATCTGAGATAAGGCAAGTTCCTTCCACCTATAAGCCTGTAGAATCAAAAGTGAGTTAGTTACTTCCTAGATACAATGTGGGTATAGGCACTGAGTAAATATACCCATTCCAAATGGAAGAAATTGGCCAAAATGAAGGAGCTACAGGCCCCATGCAACTCAAAAAACCAGCAGGACAGTCAGATCTTAAAGCTCCAAAATGATCTCCTTTGACTCCATATCTCACATCCAGGTCACATTGATGCAAGAGGTGGGTTCCCATGGTCTTGGGCAACTCTGCTCCTGTGGCTTTGCAAGGTATAGCCCCAGTACTGGATGCTTTCAACTGGCGTTGAGTGTCTGTAGCTTTTCCAAGAACATGGTACAAGCTGTCAGTTGATCTATCATTTTGGGGTCAGGAGGATGGTGGCTGTCTTCTCATAGTTCCACCAGACAGTGCCCCACTGGGGACTCTGTTGGGGTTTCAACCCACATTTTCCTTCTACACTGCCCTAGCAGAGGTTCTCCATGAGGGTGCCTACCTGCAGCAAACTTCTGCCTATAAATCCAGGTGTTTCCCTACATCCTGGAATCTAGGTGGACATTCCCAAACCTCAATTCTTAACATCTGTAACCTGCAGGCTCAACACCACATGGAAGCTGCTAAGGCTTGGGGCTTGCACTCTCTGAAGCCATAGCCCAAGCTGTACCTTGGCCAATTTTAGCCATGGCTGGAGCAGCTGGGATGCAGGATACCAAGTCCCAGGCTGCATGCTGCAGGGGGGCCCTTGGCCTGGCTCACAAAACCATTTTTTCCTCCTTGGCCTCCAGTCCTGTGATGAGAGGGGCTGCTAGGTTGGTCTCTGACATGCTCTGGAGACATTTTCTCCATTGTCTTGGTAATTAACATTTGGCTTCTCATTACTTATGCAAGTTTTTGCAGCTGGCTTGAAATTCTTCTCAAAAAATGGGTTTTTCTTTTCTGCTGCATCATTAGGCTGCAAATTTTCCAAACTTTTATGGTCTGCTTCCCTTTTAAATTTGTTTCAATTTCAAACCATATCTGTGTAAATACAAACAACTGAATGCTTTTAATAATACCCAAGTCACATTGTGAATGCTTTGCTGCTTAGAAATTTCTTCTGCCAGATGTCCTAAATCATATTTTTCAAGTTCAAAGTTCCACAAAAATCTAGGAAGGGGCAAAATGTCACTAGTCTGTTTGCTAAAGTATAACAAGAGTCACCTTTACTCCAGTTCCTAACAAGTTCCTCATCTCCATCAGAGACCACCTCAGCCTGGACTTTATTGTTCATATCACTATTAGCATTTTGGTCAAAGCTATTCAACAGATCTCTAGAAAGTTACAAACTTTCCCACATCTTCCTATCTTCTGTGTCTTGCAAGTCTCTAGGAAGTTCCAAACTTTGCCATTTTCCTGTCTTCTTATGAGCACACCAAGCTGTTTCAACCTTTTCTTGTTACCCAGTTCCAAAGTTGCTTCCAAATTTTTTGGGTATCTGTACAGCAGCAACCCACTCTACCAGTACCAATTTATTGTATTAGTCTGTTCTCATGCTTCTAATAAAGACATATGTGAAACTAGGTGATTTATAAAGGAAAGAGTTTTAATGGACCCACAGTTCCACATAGCTGGGGAGGCCTCACAATCATGGCAGAAGATGAAGAAAGAGCAAAGGTGTGTCTTACTTGGCAGCAGGCAAGAGCACATGTGTAGGGGAATTCACCTTTATAAAACCATCAGATTTCATGAGACTTATTCACTATCATAAGAACAGCATGAGAAGGACCCACCCCCATGATTCAATTACCTCCCACTGGTCCCTCCCATGACGTGTGAGAATTATGGGAGCTACAATTCAAGATGAGATTTGGGTGGCGACACAGTCAAACCATATCATAGAGACTAGTTACTTTTATATAACTTTTTTTTTTTTTTTTTTTTGTGCCAGAGTCTTACTCTGTCACCCAGGCTGGTGTGTAGTGGTACAATCTAGGCTCACTGAAACTTCTGCCTCCTGGGTTCAAATGATTCTTGTGCCTCAGCCTCCCAAGTAGCTGGGACTACAGGTGTGCAATACCATTCTCAGCTAATTTTTGTATTTTTCATAGAAACAGGATTTTACCATGTTATCCAGGCTGGTCTCAAACTCCTGACCTCAGGTAATCCATCCTCTTTGGCCTCCCAGAGTGCTGGGATTACAGGAATGAGCCACCGTGCCTGGCCAAGTTTTATATAACTTTTAAAATTTATTCTTTTAAATAATTAAACAAAACAGTTAAACTCCATGTAAAATATTATATTAACTCTATTTGGAGATAAAACAGCATAAATTCAAACACTGAAATAAAAATTAAGACTTTTACACCATTATTATAAAAAATATTGTCTTTCCTCATCCCTTCCCCACTCATCTCATTTATACTTGAGATAAAATTTCATGTATAAAGACTTTTACATCTCTGATTTTGCCTTCTATAAATTGCTTTATTTCTGAAATGCAAACTCAAACTGAATCTTCTGAGATTTAATCCAGCTATGAATCTTTACTTCCATCAGGCTAAATAATCAGATTATTTAATTTTCCTTTTCTGTTTGTGTGTTTGGTTAGCCACCCTTCCACATACCTTTAATTAGACATTGTCACTTCTTTGAGGCAGTTTGAAATAAGAGATACAGGACAGAATATTTAAAAATAATACATCAGTAATTTATTTAAATGATTGGATTACTTTATTCCCAAAAATGTAGAAGCAATGTGAAATTTTGAAATAAAAGAGGGTTAAATTTGAAAGGAGAGTGAGTCATAATTATTGGACATAAGTTTGAAAATGCATCAAAGATTCAAAGATAAAAAGAGAATGCAAAAGATACTAGAAGAAAACACAAGGTATCTTTATTTTTAATATTTTGGAAACAAAGACATAAGGCTTTTTTTTAAAGACTGGTTAATCTAACAAATAAAATAATTTTGGGTTATAAACAATGTCACAAGACAAAAGGCATATTTGGAAATGTTACTATGGAAAACTAAATAGACAATGGAAATAAATGATCTGAACAGTTAGTTCATTAAAAAGAAAATACACATGCTATCTTATGCATTTGTTTTATTCTTACATTGGGGAAATTATCTATATTATGTGTTGTGTCTTCCCACCCAAGTAGAACACAACCATGTAACCCAGCCTCTGACAGTCACAAAAACACCCATTTAACACCTTGATTTATCAGTTAACATGAAGAGAAAATAGGCTTTGTTCAGATTTTGTAGTCTTGCTAATGTAAGAGGTAATAAAGGCCTCTGATTTTTGTAAGTTGCAGTGATTTCAAGGTTTACTTCCTGATATGAAAAGGCATGGGTGCTTGCTGTAGGATGATTTTTTTTTTTTTGAGAGGCGGAGTCTTGCTCTGTTGCCAGGCTGGAGTAGAGTGGCGCAATCTCGGCTGACTGCAACCTCTGCCTCCCAGGTTCAAGTGATTCTCCTGCCTCAGGAGTGCTGGGACTACAGGTGTGCACCACCAAACAGATGGGACTGCAGGTGTGCACCACCACGCCCTGCTAATTTTTGTGTTTTTGGTAGCTATGGGGTTTCACCATGTTGGCCAGGATGGTCTTGATCTCTTGACCTTATGATTTGCCTGCCTTAGCTTCCCAAAGTGCTGGGATTACAGGTGTAAGCCACCATGCCTGCCCAATAATGTTAACATTTTTGGATTCCTGCCATCTTATGTTTGGTGGAGGCTGTGGCTACAGTGTGCAATGTACTCTCTAGTCAGCTTTTTGTTTGTTTGTTTGTTTTTAAATATAGTTTTACAATGTTGATCTTCACTGCATAGATTTGAGTTTTCTTCTCCAGCCCATGTGATGATTTGTTTCCTTGTCTGGCTAAACTTGCCAGAATGGATTCTGTTCTTTGCTATTAACAATCACAAGTGATATGGTAATATGTAGGTAGTCAAAAAAAAAGGACATCCAAAAAATGAAAAAGTGAGATTATTCTGGGGACATAGTGGAATTTCTTCATCAAAGAGAAAGGCTGGGACAATACAGCTAATGACATTTGAAAGCATGTAATGACCAGGCAACTAATTCAAATGTCATTTAGAATTAAGTGTCATCGATGGGAAGGCCTTGGGTATCAAGTGCTGCTAAGCATGAAACTTGCTAAGCTTCAGAATTCAAGGACTGTGAGACTGCCTGCTTATTTCCAACTGTGCTAGAGAGCCCAAAGAAAGAGAATGATCAATGTAAAGTTCTGAAATCTTGGCTGAACTCACTGTTAAAAAAAAAAGTTTCTACCTAATGCAAAATAATACTTAGTCATTTGCAGCTTCAAAAGTTGAAGTAACTAAAAATCAAACTAAAATGTTTAACCTTGGAGTTTCTGCATTATAGAGAGTTGAATTTGAATGTTCCGTAGTTCTCTTATGTGAAAGGAGATGTATTTACTGGGAGAGTTGAGTGTGAAAATTAGAATGGGGACATATGAGAAGATTCAGATGACTGAGTGTTCCTAAAATCCTCCAATTTAATGAAATATGTTTACTAGCAGAAGCAGCTCCTATTTCTCCTCATAAAAAAGCAGATTCTTACTTGCAAAAAGATCTGGTCACAAAGTTATGTGAGGCACTTAACCCTACAAAAAGTACTTAATCCTCCGCAATCCTCACCCATATTGTAACTAAAACCACAGCTGAATCCCAGCATGTCCCCTTCCAAATTGCAAGAATGTGATGATTTATACAGTAACTGCCGGGGAATATTTGTAGGGATGGTCTCTGAGGGAGTAACAATATGGATCACTCTAATAGGACATTGCACTAGTTTACTGTATTAATTACATTATACTGATAGAATCTGATGAGCTAAAGTAATAGGTAATCTAAATGCTGTGGTTAAAGTATTCATACCAGAGGATAGGAGATAAATAATCTCTTCCCTAAATAAAAGTGGCTTCACCTCAGTCGAAGTTTAGGAACTTTATGCCAACCATAGTCTGGGGTATGTTGGACTTTCTTCACCAAAATGAAAAAAACATGCTACACTGCCATTGCTTTTCACTAAGATACAAACATAAAAATCAATGAGCCTCTTTTCACTTGCATGACAACACATACACATATAGGTATTCAGTAAACACTAAGTTTACTGAATGAGTGAGGCTGAGCCCACCATGAACAGAGTATCACCTGAACTAACAAGTAACAAAATTATGCATGTTCAGCAGCATGCTTTCATGAATTGGAGATAAAATAGACTTGATCAAGCATGAGCTCTCAAGCAAGATGTAAGTGTATTTCATCAGCAAATGACTCACATTTCCAGCGTATACCTGCAGAAGCACACCTGAGGGTGGATTCTGAAAATTCTTGATTAGGGATGTGAGTGGGAGAACACAAGCTTGCAAAACGGAGAGTTTAGGTTGGGAAAGCACTCTTCTGGGACAAAGGACTAAAATCATGTCCAAGACTCAAGAAGATGGTGCAAATTCACTAACAGGATAGTCCCTAGAAATATGAAATATTCCCCATGCATAAATTGCCATATCCAGTAATGGAAAAAAGAAGAAAAGGTTCAGAGGTTTAGGTGTGCTAGAGTCAAATATTAGTAAGAGCCAGAAAACCCCACAATTTTTCAAAGGTTCCTTGGCAGGGCACAGAGGATACCATTGATGGTAGCAATTAAAATATGCTGGGGAGAGGAGAATCAGCATCAGTAAAATGTTCATTGGCAGCTCTCCTCCATAACAAAGTAAGAAAGGTTGTTACCGAACTAGACTCATTGATAGTAACGGTGGTGATTTGAAATAATAAGACGATAGATGGGTTATAGCACTTAACTAAGAGAAGCTAAATGGACACAATTACTGTTGGGTACCAGCCCCAACCCTGTATGTGGGTGCCCTTAGTCCTGGCAGTGACAAGGGATTGAGAAAAGGAAATAAAGACAGAGACACAAGAGTAGAATTTACAGCATGGGTCCAGGGGAGGAGTGCAAGCATGGGAATCATGTTAGCCCTGAGCTCTGGGCTCCAAACATTTTTTTTTTAAAGAATATAGAATTTATTAGATAAAAATAAATCATCTAAACAGGGGCCCAGAGAGCTTCCTTTATTTCTCTAGGTACCTCTAGGCCTTCCCACCACAACCCCAATAAAAACATTTTGCATATATAATAGCTAGCAAAGACTAAAAAGATACAAAGCTTCCAAAGACAGCAGGCACTCAGGTACAGGAGAGTGATGACTGGGTCAGATGAGATCTTCTGGAGGAGTTTACCGTTTTCTTCATCACAACCCTGACAAGAAGACACCCTGTCCTTCTGGGCCAGAGGCTGACATTAGGGGGTCCCTGAGCAAGTGACAGACTGGAGCTTCTGGTTGAGAGGCAGGCGGCTTCAACTGCTTCACTCTCAAATCCTGCTTCTGCTCCTCCAGCACATCACAGAATCGACGCATGGCCAATTTTAGCTGGGGGAGCTCATCTGCAAAGATGAGGCGGAACCAGCCTGGCTCCTTATACATGTAAGCTTTGCCACGGGATAACAACAGCTTGTGGTCCAGGAAGCAGCGATAGAAGAGCTGTTCTTCAAATGTACAGGGATCCAGGTACTTTTTCAAGTTGATCCAGACATAGAGGCCAGAGCTGTGGTTCTGAAAGGGGATCTCCAATGACTTCAGCTTAGCAATGACATATTTGTGAGCTTTCCAGAGGCAGAAACGATAGGTGGGTAGGTACACTTTGTTGATCCATTCTGTGTTCTGGAGCAGTTGACACAGCTTGTGCTGGGTGATGCCAGAGATACTGTGGAGGAAGCTGAAGGCACTGACCTCAGAGGCTACCTCCTTGTTGTGGGTGTACAGAGCACCAAAGTGGAAGCCAGAGATGCCAAAATCCTTACTGGTACCCCAGATCACATGGGTCCTGTTGCGATCAGGCAAACTTTTCATGCTCAGAACACTGTGGAATGTGATGGATTCATCAAACACAGAGAGCATGTAAATCTCATCTATGATCACATGTAGATTATACCTCTTGGCAAATTCCAGGTATTTCATCAGTGAGTCTGGGGAGTAGATGTCACCCAAAGGATTCTGAGGGTTGGTTAGCACAAAGCCTCGGACGTTTTTCCCCTCAAGCCTAGCTTCAAGCAGGGCTTCCTCTAACTTGTCCACAGTGAGCTGGAAAGGATAGGTATTTATAGCAGTGATCTTACTCTCCAGGTGGACAGGAATCAACTCAACCTTTGCATACAGGCGGGAGATAAAGGCAAAACCACCATAGAAGGGAGTGGGGATCAGGAAGGCCTCGCCTGGGTCACACAGAACCATGGCCAGGGCAGAGAAGACAGAGCAGCAGCCATTTAGAACAACCTCATTTTCTGGATCAAGTGGGGCAGGTGCCCTGCAGTAGTAGGTTAGGAACCGGGCCACTTCTTCCCGCAGGAGCGGCTGCCCTCTCCAATCAGGGTACTGCAGCAAGGCCTCCTCAATGCAGTTCATGTCACTTTCTTGCAATCTTTTAGTCATCAGATCAATGCAGAGCTTGTTCTCACTGGTGCCAAGGTTAACGAAGCCCAAGGTATTCTTATCCTTATGATATTTGTCTTTTTGGTAGGCATTATAGTCCCAGGATTTCGACTGATAGAGGGCAGAGATGTCAATCCCACGGTTGGATAGGTGACGACTGACAAAGGCGGCTTCACAATCACTCAGTTGGGGAACTGGATCAGGCTCCCCAGATAGTTGGGTCCCCTGCCCATATCTGACATCACCCCTAGGGTCCTCGGAAGGAAGAGGCACTTGGAGCTCCAGGCCACTCATGGCCCCCGACTGTAGGAGATTGATCATCTGGCACAGTAAGCAATCTAGGAGGGCTTCCTGCTCACGGATGGCCTTGGTGTGCCTCCGTTCCTGCAGCAGGCCCTGCCTGCTCATCAGCTGCACAAAGTGCTCCCTCATGGTCTGCCGCAAGTGCAGCGTCATCGCCAACAGCTGGGTATAGATGCTCTGGTCTCTGAGGACCTGGCCAGAGGGCACAGGATGGGTGTCTTACCAATGACTTACACTCCAGGTATCTGTACTGGCCTCTGCAGGCTGCCCGGCACCTCCGTATCTGTTTTCACTCATCTTCTCAGACCTAAAACCTGACTGAGCAAAGCTTCCTTGACTGTCAGCACTCAGGGACCTACTCTGCTGCCCTCCTCCTCACTGAATCTCCAAACACTTTTATTATGTGCGTAATCTCATTGATCTTATGGGTGTGGAAGTGGAGGATGAGGGGGTGGGTATGATGGCCAGAGGGAGAGCACTTGTAATCCTAAAACATGCTAAACTAGTGCTCTGAGCATTTAACAGCACTAGAGATCCTTCTAAGACATGCTAAACTAGTGCTCTGAGTTTATCACAGATTGTTATCAGGCTGCGGCTTCATCAGAAGTGTAGAGTATGAGGAGCCACCCAGTCTGACCACATCCAATACATAAAGGGGCTGTTATCTCCCAAGCACTGAGGACATAGAGCAACTAAAATCACTCCAAATTCCAAGAACCTAGGCAAAGCCTGAGGTGTTCCGTGATCTCTGCCCTGTGAGGCTTTTCTCCTTCTTGCCAGCTCCCATCTGCAAAGACCCTCCCAGATCTTGTGAGCAGGAGTCACCTCACAGAGATCTTTGCATAAACCCTCTTTATGATACCCTCATGCAATCTCCATGTTGAGAAGGCATTCGTGGGACCACAGCAGTATTGCCTGCTCTGCAACCTCTCCGAAGTGTTTCCTGGTGTTACTATGCTCTCAGATGGCCTTTACCTTAGGTCTCTTGTTGCTGCTTGATTTCTAATTAACTGCACCAATAATACAGTTTACTTCAGTGTTTAAAATTCAGTGTACTCTGAGCCAAGCAAGCTTATAATTATTTAGCTAGAATTAACATAAGTCTCCCTCTGACCATCTTGACCCACAATTACTGTAATGAATGGAAAGCTTAGAGGGACAGCCAAGGGTCTTGACCAACAGAGGTCTATGGAAATAGAACATAACACCCTTATAACAAAGTAAATAGGCAGTCAACAAGGGTATTCAACTGTACAATAAAAAGAAATAAAGGATAGAAAATCAGGAGGCTAAAGGAAATTACCCCAATAAAACTCAAGGCCATGGCCTAGGAATTATTACTTAGGATGGTATAATAAATAAAATTCTGGTCCAAATTTGCCTTGCTGGGGTTCCCTTGGTCTGGAGACCCATTTTGCAATCATTCTTCTGGTCTCTGAATGCAAAATTTAAATAAACATATTTGGTTTTGGCATAATATATAAGTTAGATTCTCAGACTCTGGAACAGGATTTATTATAATAGAAAAGGCTAAGTGGAAACTTCTGAAAATTCCCCCTAATCCCAACCAAGATAGTTAATCAAAGCTAATATTATGTCTCAAGATCATGCAGGAATTACTGCCATTCTTAAAGGCCTAAAACACAGAGAAGTGGTGATCTCTAACCTGTTCCATTTAACTCATCAGTCTGCCCACTCTTTCTACCCCCATATATATATAGTTCCTGTACTATGACAGTGCACTATTGCAAACTTAACTAAGTAGTAGTCCTAGTTGCAGCTGCTATGCTAGATGTGGTCCCCTTGCTAGAGTAGATTAACACAGCCTCAGGAATATAGTCATTTATGTTAGTCCACTGGAGCTGCCATGACAAAATATCACAGACTGTGTGGCTTAAACAACATAAAAATTTACTTTTTTTTTTTTTTTTTTTTTACATTTCTGTAGTCTGGAAATTGAAGATCAAGATTTTGGCAGGTTTTGTTTCTCCTCGGCCTACAGATGGCTACCTTCTCTTTGTGTTCTTACGTGGACTTTTTCCTACATACACACATCCTCAGTGTCTCTTGCTCTTTTTATGAGGACATAATAGACATGTATTTTGTGTCATATTGGATTAAAGGCCCACCCTTATGACTTCATTTAACCTTAGTTACCTTTTAAAGGCTCTATCTCCACATATGGCCATATTCAAAAGTACTGGGATTAAGGCTTCAACATATGAATTCCAAGACCTGGCTAATACATCTTTTTTCCTCCTTATCAAAAAGAAAATCAGAAATGGTTCATATTTACTTGGAATAGACAACAGTACTTTACCTATCTTACCTTGTATCTAGGATTGTCTTCTCCCTTTCTGTCATAATGTATTCTAAAGATATCCAGACTAGCTCAATCACCTGCGAGGTCCTCTATACCATGGGTCCTCTATATCAATGACACCATGCTAATCAGATTGCATGAGCAAGAAGCCGCTAGTATATTAAGGTCCGTGGTAAGACATTTATACTCCAGGGGGTGAGAAATAAATCCTACGGAGACTGAGGGGCTCATCACTTCAGTTTAATTTGTAAGTCTCCAGTATCTATGGCCTGCTAGAATTACACTTCTGAAATAAAAGCAGCATTTGTTCTTCATTGTCCACTACGCAGAAATAAGCACAGGTCCAGTAGTTTCTTTCAGGTTTTGGTGCAGCATTTTTCATAGCTGAGAATACTTCTTTGACCCATATACTAGTTGACGTGAAATACTGTCCAGAACACAGAAGGTCTCTACAACATATCCAGGCACACACATGGGCTGCCATGCTGCTTGGGCCATAAAACCTATGATATTAGAAGTATTACTGATAGGAAAACTTGCTATATGGGGTTTACAGCAAGCCCAAATAAGAAAATCATAGCTGACATTTTGGGAACTGGAATGATGCCACGTTTTCTGCACCAAAGGATTACACACTTTTCAAAATAAGAGCTTCTTTTGTTCCCACTGGAATGCTGGATAATGGGCAGTAAGAGACCATGAGGCCAGAGTAGTCCATTAGTACTGTAAGAGTGACAAAGCGTTAAGGTTGAGCAGAACCAGCAGCAATGAAGATGGAAGTTATGTATTGGTGCATGAGTAGAGTCAGAAGGCCCAATAAGCTGAAAGAGAAGACAGACTTAACCTCATGGCACCCACCATATTTGCACCAATACCTCTCCTAGCACTCATTATAGTTATATTGAGAAGCCCAGATAGCTAGCTGATGGAGGAGGGATAAATCTGAGCTTGCTTCCTGGATGGCAACTGCACTCAGGCCCACTCAGAAATGACCCTGTAAGTCAGTGGTGAGGAGAAATACTCCCAATGGTCAGAGTTTCAGGAGGTTCACTTGATCATCCAACTTTAAGGAGAAAGAAAGAATCCAAGGTTAGAATATGAACAGACTCATGGACAGTGGAAAATTGCTTGGTCAATTTTTCAGGAAGCTGGAATAGGAAACACTGAATATTTGAGAAAAAAGAGGTCTCAGGAAAATGTCTGAGGATGAATGTTTCTGAATGGGCACACAGTGTGAAGTCTTTGTACTTCACGTTAACGCCCACCCAGCCAGTTGACATCAGATGGGTGGGCTCAGCATTGAGACAATGCTCGTTTGAAATGAATAAACATGGTGGCAGAGATAGAAACTAAGAATGATGTTAACAGCATGAATTTCTACTTGCCAATTATATTAGTTTCCTTAGTTTGCTAGAACAAAGTGCAACCATCTGAGTGGCTCTCACAACAAAAATGTATTGTCTCACAGTTCTGAAGGCTTCACATCATTGTCCCTCTGTTTCTCTGTCTTTCCATTCATATAGCATTCATTTTTTTTTTTTAAGGACAGCAGTCTTATTGGAATAGGGGCCCACCTTACTACAGTATAACCTCATCTTAGATACATCTGCAACAATCCTATTTTTAAAGAAGGCCATATTCAGAGTTACTGAGGATGTGACTTATTTTGGCAAGACACAATTCAACCTAAAACAGCAAGGATGATCTAGTTTTGGCTGATGCTGAATTTCCAAATTGTCAATAGCAGAGACCCATGCTGCATTTCTGATGGAGCTAACTAGCTTGATCACTTTGACCCTTTCAACCCTTGGGAAGGACAGTAATTCATTTTAACAGAAATAGACAGGTATTTTTGGTGAAGGTTTGTCTTTCCAGGTTGCAGAATCTCAGCCCACACGTTTCCCCCATGGCTAACTACATGCTTGATGCATTGACCCAGAGTCCTGCACAACATTGTGACAGACCAAGGGATTCAATTTCCAGCAAAAGAAGTATAAATGTGGGCACATGACTATGGGGTCCACTGGTCATATTACATTTTCATCACCTACAAGTTGTCAGTTTGATGGAGGGACAGAGCTGCCTATGAAGACATGGCTGAAGTGGCAATTCAGAAACAGGACTTTGAAAGGTTAAAAGGCCATCTTGCAATACAGTGCATACTTTTATGAACCCAGGAACTAAGCAGTGGAAATTAGTGAATTCATATTTCCTATCTTTGCAACTCAGGCTCCTGTGGAATTAAAGTTCCTGGTTCTCACGGAGAAAATACTTCCACTAGAGAAAACAGAAAGAGTCTCATTAGTATTAAGACATCACTGCAGGTTGAACACTTTGCCTTCATCATCACAAAGAAATGGAAAGCAGGAAGAGGAGTCAGCAGGGTTGGCACTCAAATGATCCACACACAGTAAAGGGACTCAGAGGGGCACAGTGGCCAGGAGCTCTGGCTCCTCTGGAATGAGGTTCTGTGTTATGCATCCAATTTAGAAACTGGAGCCAGATAGGTGGATAGTAGTGTAGATGTGAAGGGAAAACTTTCCCTTTGCCCTCTGAAGTTGTGCTAAAAAATTAATTTATAAAAGCCAGATTGCTAGGAAAATGGCATATAATTTATTAGTGTGTACAGGGGAGAATTATAGAGTGATTGACTAACATTTCAATGGAGTAAAGAAGTTTCTCTCTATATATTTTTAGAGGATAGTGAGATGGAGAAGTGTGGATGATTTTAAAGTGGTAGAAAATAATTTTTTGGGGAATTTAATGGGCTTAAAGAACATACAATGACCTGGGACAAAGTCAATTGGGCCCACAGAGCAGAAAATGCTTTGTAATAAAAGTCTGTCCAGATATGTTGGAGGACTTCAGTCTCTCTTTCTGTGATGTGAATTTAGCTAATGAAAACGCAGGGAAGAAACCAAAAGGAATTGCTTTTGCTTGTTTGTTGGTTGGTTGTTTTTGGCAAGTTCAAACTTCAGGCAGATAAAGGATCTTCAGAGAACAACTTTTTCTTGTGCTTTGGGAAGGAGGATTGAGAGACAGGAGGGCAAGGAAGGTCAGAGAGAGCTCGAGAGGTTTCTTTTTTACTTCACCATGTCAAAGTGCCACATTCTAGGGTACTGGTTTCTGAGCCCCAACAGAAGAAATGGGAGACTGTAAGTGTCGAGTCTGCTGCCAAGACCAGCTGCAGTGAGGCAGGTGCCCTGGTTCTTCCCACTAGCCTTCTGTTTCTGATGCGTTCTATTTCACACGATTACCATAATAAAAGAAAAAAATAACTTATGGTGCATTTGTAATTGTATATGTTGTATTATAAAACATATCCCTGATAGGACAAACTTCAGTTCTGTCTAAATGTTGATGAGAATTGAAACTTGCCCTTAAGTTTAACTGATCTGATGACTGGAAGAATTTTCCATAGACCAGCTCCTGGCTCCATTCATTTGTAACTTGGTATCTCCTGCCACTCCATACTTACTTCTGGTGCTAGGTAACAGCAGGGTATCAGGACCTGGTTTATGAACTGCACCTTCATGTTGCAATACTCAGTCCCAGTGCTGACTGAGTTAAAAAGCAGAAGTTCTGTACACCTCGAAGCCATTTCTACACTGTGGTGGTTAGCAATAACTTGTCTACACCGCAGTGACTGCAAAACACAAACCATATTATAAAAAATCCCTAACAAATGTACCTTAACCTCCTCTTAGCACACTATTTGACATTGACTAAGTGTAATGAAAAACCTGAAGTAGAAATAAATAGTAGTATTAAATAATTTCAGTTACAGTAGTTTATTTCAGCAAATTTTACCAAAAAAATGTGAAATAAAAATATTACTCACTTCTCTCCCAGGATCTTAGAATGCACCTGTACAAGCTAGAGACATAAGACACATCCTTTTCTGGAAGATGCTGGGAATGTTGCACTGGAAATGAGTGGAAAGTATACTATGTTGGGGGAACATCTGCTTTTGTTTCAAAGACCAAGTATGAAGAATGGTTGCCTATCAATAGTGAGGAGCTCTGGAGTGGATATTTGACATGTTCAGGGCTTCTTTTCATATTTTGAAAAACATTTGCATACTAGGGGAAATTCTAACATCATGAATCCTGCCTTTCTCCATCAAAACCAGAAGTGAAATGCCCAGCTTCTCTCATGGCTAGCACTCAGGCAGATGACCCAGACTTCAATCAACAGACATACCTCTATGGGACTGATTTAGAGATGAGCAAAACAGTGTTCCCATTTTGCTAGTGTAGGTGGCAGCAGGAATTTCAAGGGCAAGTATCTGATCACAGGTAGCATCAATGATGGTGCAATAGTGAATGCAGGAGAATTGAAACCTGGCATTTCCTGTGTGATGAAAGAGGCACCAGTGGTATCCAGGTTAGGCATTTATTGCATGGTTTTTTGTGTTCCTGAAAGTTTATCCTTGAGTTTGTTTCTTCCACAGTCTCAAGTAGTATCTAATTACTTTTAAGATATTATATTTCTGGCTGAACTAGGCAGATTGGATTTTGTGGTTTGCAGCACGATTTATGCATTGCATTTTAATATATAAAAAGTGCTCATCTTGGCTTCTAACAAAACAAATACAAAGTAAACTGTAAATGCCTGCCATTTTTCATCTGTCAGATTGACAAAGATTAAAAATTTGATCTGTAGTCATTGGCACAGGAAAACAGACCCTCTCATTGGTGAGAATGCAAATGAATTACAATGTTGAAGGAAAATGATGTGGCAATATCTGTGAAAATGCATAGCACATATATCTTTTGACAAGAAAATATTGCTACAATTATATTCTACATATGCAATCATAGAAACCAGAAAATAAATGTACAATAATAATTTTTTTATTTTTTTATTTTTATTTTTTTGAAAGAAAGAAAGAGAGAAAAGAAGAAAGAAAGAGTGAAAGAAAGAAAAAAAAAGAATGTAAGAAAGAAAGAAAGAGGAAGAGAAAGAGGGAGAGAGAATGGGATTCTTGTTCTATTGCCCAGGCTAGAATGCAGTCTAAAAATGGGTATTAAAAACCTCTTTTATGCCAATAATTGTGCTTAACAATGGAGACAGGAA